>OX461808.1:12634682-12887182 GCA_949802685.1 Dicyrtomina minuta | reverse complement strand
CCATAGTGGCTGTAGTGTGTGATCTGTAGCGTGTGCCTGCAGCCATATAGACAGACAGAAATTCAGACAAACAAACAGACAGCCAAAACCATTTCAATAATTGCGTGTAACTGTCATATTTGAAGAACGTCGTCATGGATGAACCCTGAATATCTATAACCAATATACGTAAGCTTATTATATGTATGGTAAAAAGGCTAGAAACAATTTTAAAGGTGGAAATGGGAGTACTTAAACTCTGATATTTAAAAGACGTCATTATGGACGATCCCCGAATATTAACAACCAATACAAGTAAGTTTATTACATGTATTTAAAGCAGGTTGGAAAAAAATTAATGTTGGAAATGCGGGTTTCTAAGACTTTTATATTTAAAGGACGTCATTATGGGCGATCCCTGAATATCTAAAACACTTGTAAGAAAACTCATTATATGTGTGTTAAAGTATGCTGAAAAAAATTTTAAAGCTGGAAATCGGGTTACCTAAAACTATAGTAATTGAAGGACGTCTTTATGGACGATCCCTGAATGTGTATAGCTAATATAAGTAAGCTCATTGCATGTATGTTAAAATAGGCTAGAAAAAATTTTAATGTTAAAAAACGGGGTACCTAAAATTATTATATTTGGAAAACGTCAATATGGACGATCCCTGAATATCTATAAGCAGTAAAGGTACGTTCATTACATGTATGTAAAAATAGGCCGGAAAAAATTTTAAAGTTGGAAATAAGGGCACTTAGAACTATGATATTTGAAAGACGTCATTATAAACGATCCCTGAATATCTTTAAACAATATAACATGTTAGTTTATTACATGTAATTGAGTTAAAGCAGATTGGAAAAAAATTAGTCAGAAATGGGGGTACTAAAAATTATAATATATGAAGGACGTCGTGTGTAGACGATCCGCCACCATCTATAGCCTATTTGCGTGTGTATGTCTGGGACCTGTAGTAATGAATATGGATCTGTAAAATGGTCAGAAAGGAGAATTCCGAATGTCTGAGCTGGTGTTCGAAGAGTGGACCACCAATATGAGCATAAATATTATCCAGTACCACATTGCAGTCCCATACCCACGACCACTATACCAGGCTGCCCTGTGAATGTACATTTTGGATTGGTACCTTTACCACTAATGTAGATTCGTGAAAACTTTCCATGTGTATATTAAGTAGCGAAACTTGACAAGCTCTCAGGTAGGTATGTACATGACATGTAAATTTGCCCCTTTTTTTAAACCTGACACAGAAATTGTAATTCTTGGTCCATTCAACCGTTAATTGCAGACAAACTATAATTCAGATCTGGCTCAAAAACTATACAGCACCTCTTGCTCGCATTTGTAAGAGTGTAAAGATAGTTTGAAATTAATGACTTGAAAACTGCGACCTGCAGAGCAGGACCAACGAACGGACAGACAGACGGACAGACAGACAAAACCATTTCAATAGATGCTTGCTGAGCATCTAAAAAGTAGCACTACTTCTTATGGCGGAGACCCGGCTTATATTAGACTTGTAACTTGTACATATTACTAAAGAACAATCTACAATCTCAACAATACTCCCAAGTGAGTTTGGGGAGTTTAAGGGAGTTTTAAAACTAAGGAGTTTAGGAGGGAGTTTTGGGAGTTTAAGGCTTCCTCGGGAGCCTTCAATACTCTGGGCGCGAAACGCAGGGAGTTTTGAATTGGCCATCCCTAGTGAGTAGTCTTTTCAACTTTCTGAAGTAATTGTGCTGATGGATATGAGTAAAATAGGATCAATAATTAAATATTTTAGATGTATAGTTTACCACCAGTTTATGGTTAGTATGCTGATGACGTCCTTTATGTACGCCCTCTTAAGTACGTTGTGAAAATTGCGGCAGAATGAATACAATAAATGCATAAATGTAAAAATACGAAGCTTGAATCGGTGGAGTTGCGGTAGTGACGCCAGAGATTTTTAATGGATTTAGTATTAGTAACAAAACGATGCGGGCATGGCTTATGACACAGAAATAAAAGTTGATAATATGACGAAATGTATAACTTCATCAAAAGTACATTTAGAATCTGGTTTTAATGACCTAGTTTACATGCAAGGAAAAGTGGAATAAAATGTGAAATAAAGGCTTTATTCGACTTTTTAAATTCTACATTGGTAGGGCATGTAAACGCACAGGAATGCGGAATTAGACCGAATGTGGAATATGACGTCACATGTGAAATAAAATGTGGCATAGTATATTCCACTTGTTCTAGGTAGGATAGTGGGAAAATGTGGAATAAGGGCGGTTTCAAAATACCGCGCGCCTTTTCAATCATTCATTGTCATCCTTGATTATCCTTGCTGCATGTAATGCCACATTTTACATCGGCATGTAAACGCTTCTCTAAATGTGGATTAATAAAATGCGGGATAATTTAAGTTCTCTTTTTTTATTTCCCATTTTCTTATTTCACTTTTTACTGGCGCATGTAAACTAGGTCGATGTGAAAATAATCCTCAGATTAATTAGCTCGACAAGCCCAGGATCTAGAGTGACAGCCACGCTATCGGGTTATTAGTTGCCATGATAGGGCATTATACTTACTGTAAAATAAATATGCCTAAATAGCAGACTAATGAAGATATGTAATTATGTACCATACTAAACTTATATTTAGGAAGGATTGAAGTGCAAATGATTAGGTTAAATTTAACCTGAACTAGGTAGATCCTAATCAAAGTAAGATAAGCATTTATATCAAATCTAATGTTAATGCTATAAAGCGACTTTAAGTGTGTAGTCTTACAAACCAAAAATACTAATCTAATTTTTTTTATTTTTTTTTATTTTCAAATAATTATAATCATCAATTTGACAAGTGAAGATTACATGAAATTAGTAACCAAAGTCCGCCCACTGAAACCGAAAACCTTCCCCAACACCACTGTCATCAGATTTAAACGTTATTATAACTGGATCATTTCTTGGTTTAGAAATGCCAATTTCATTTCGACTGAAAGTTGACGAATCACACAACCTGTAAGAAAGTTAAATAATTTTAGAAAATTCTTGAGAAGATCCTAATAACTACGCATTATTGGTGATTTCATGTACTCAAATAAATGAAGTAACCTTTTGTCAAACATAAGTTACACGATTTTCAATACATACAAGCAATATTCTTACTAAATGGTACCGTAAACCTGTATGTCAATGTTGTAGACATTTACAAGGCGAATTGATAATTATATAATTAACTAAAAATCAAATAATTGGAGTTAAAACTCACGTTTTATTTTGAAACCAAGTGTTTGTGCCAGATCCAAAGCCATACACACTAACACTGTCTACAGTGCAACGAATAGAGTCCTCAATTCCTTTGTTCACAATATACAAAAGAGATGAGTACAGACTTGTGTTCTGCATAGCTAAACTTGGTCTAGCCTTAAGCACAATCGTTGTTCGTTGGTTGTTCTTGTACGACCCTCCGTCAACTGGGTACTTAAATAGACCAGTATTTCCATCAATAAAGTAGTTTTCAAAATTGTAAATTGAACTTTGTTCCTCGCCTCCACTTTGAAATAACAACTGGAAACCGAGTCCAGGATAAATATCCGTGAATACAAAATGCAGAAACGCTACTGGGCCAGGTATTTCAATAGACTGTAGGACGACCGAGTGTGGTCTGTGAATTTCGTAAAAACACTCTTTAAGGCATTAAAACCATAATATTCTAGATGCCTTAAATTTAGAAAAAATTAAAATATCGTTCGCAAAAACACGTGTATATTGTATTTAAATATGTTTGTGTGGTGTAATAGTGGTTGTTGCGGAGGTTCAAATTTACATAAGTGAACATGCAAAAGCACTGCCGATTGCAGCTTAAGATAAAAAATGTGAATAACATAGGACTGACCTACCGTAAATGAAGTTACATCATTACCTGCCATATACAAGAAGCTAAAAATTAAAGTATTTTGCCCTCTCGAAAAGCATAAAAAAGAAGCTATTTCAAGATATAATTAGCTATTATAAAATAGTTTTTGTAAACTCACAGCTTTATCCAAGTGAAAGAGTTGAGAAGGTCATAATTTGACTTGTTGAAGAATCCTACGGAAATGTAGTTGAGGTTGTTAGCACCATATCGAAAGTAGGTTTCAATATTTGTAAGTTTAATTACGCTTCTGTTTGCAGCATGAATCGTCCAAATGCAACTCTCGTAGTGGTCAATTGGTTTCCCAAATTTGTACGAATAGTAGCTTGGTTCCGTAGATGCTTCTAGCACGCCTCCGCATTGACTGTCATCGTCTGCTGTAAGATAATGTATATTTATGAATAAATAGGAACACTTTACTAAATTTTGTCACAGATTACTTGAAATAATTTTATTAAAACAGTTTTTTTTACTTGCAGTGTCCTGCTTCAAGTACTTACTAAGACTGTTAGCTGATGATTGCCGATCACTTGTTTAAGGAATTGACAACGCCCACGTTGTTTGAATCAAGCAAGCACCCAACAAAACCGCTATCAACATCAGTATGGATTTATGGTACATTTTGGCTTTTGGCTATGCAAAAATGTTTAGTTTTGTTTTCTGGAAGCTCAAAGTTTGTGTGTGTAACTACTTTATCCTTAATAATTGTAAGTCTTTCAAATCTTTGTAATTTAATTTGACTCAAATCTTCCTGTATGTGACTGCACAGGTACTAGCTAACCTTGAAAGTGAACACCTTTCAGCCAAGTTCGTGTATGGTAATTACTTAGTCTCAACGAAACCTAACTGAATTAAGTTATGAATTTTATGTCAACTTTTATACAAAATTTTAAACAAGCTCACAATTCGATTGACAACGAATCTGCGACGCACTGTTAAAACAACAGATAATAATCCATGGTGTCTTCTCAAATTAAAAAAAAATAGATATTTGCAAGCCCAAATTTTCTAATCAGCGCTTACAACTGATCAATGTCAAAAACAGCGACGAATACATATAAAGAAAACTGTTATGATGTAATTTACATTAGCACACCTGTCAATCATTTGTAAAACCTACATTCTTTACCGGATTTTATCTCGGACCTTTAACTACATAGGCTACATCACAATTACTTTTTTTGTCAATCAATATGGGTTTTCCTAGAAAAATGTGGTAATATTTAACTTATAAAATTCAAATGTGTCAACTAGTATCTATAAATTAATTGATTTCATGGTGCCCTTAAGTTATTAAAGTATAGTAAATCAGCAAAAGCTTACACTGGACGCCTAATATCATACCTAATTATAGAACTCAAAATATGTGCTGGTACTCTAGCTCAAACTAGGCAGGTGTTATTGATTATCGTAATTATTTACTTGACATTATTGCGGAGTACAAATTCTACAATGTCAACTTTGAAAATGAGTTAGTATTTAATTGCATAAGCGACAGCAATTGAATCGTGTGTCAATCATAATTTATCAATCCTATTTTAAAAAATATCCTGTGCAATTTAAGAACAATACTTTGATGTACTTCAAGCTCTGACAAATACGTTTAAATTAGTACGGCTTTCCTGACTGACAAGGGAACCACGCCAAGTGGTACACCTATATTTTAAAATCATCCATTCTAAAAACATAGGCTACTTTTTAAAAGCACAGACCCCAGGTAACACGACTGTATTTTGCGTTGTTTGGTCACAGTGACCTGCCAAAGTTTTAAAAAATTCAAATTTTAATATTTTGTTTCCCTGCTACATCTACATTTCTTGTCCGATTTTGATAAAGTTTAGTTTTTTCTGATCCCTAAGCTGTTGACTTAAAAAACAATTTCAGGATTTCGAAAACTTCGAAAACTTTTATTTTTTTGAAAAAACAGTGTTAAAAAATTGAGCCTCAAATATACACATTTTTTGGATTTAAAAAAAATAAAACTTTCAAACTTTTTAAAATCCATTGTAATGTGACGATCGAGGACGATTGAGGATTTATGTGGATAGATTAGTGGGATTTACAGTGTTGCCAAACTGTACACTTACGATTTTTAAACCGTTCTCGTTCTTCACGTTGGTAATTTAATTTTTTTAAGATAATGATCTAAAAATTTAATTTACTAAAATATTTTATTGCGAATTCATCCAAACAAAGTACTGTTGTTATTACACAAACATTGTAAAATTATTATAGTAACACAATTATTGTGGAATGAAAATCAGACTTGAAGTTTGAAGTTGAATTATTTAATTTTTTAGTACTAAAGCAATAGGGGTCGGCTACAAATACCGCCAACAACAGTTAGTATGTCTTTTTAGATTCTTATAACAATCCGTATGTTAAAGATTAACTTTTAAGGCAATCGCAATCTGTGCCAAGTGCCAATCATCAGCGTCTCTAAAAGTTTGAAAATTTTAATTGCATTGTCTTGATGAGCACATAGTAAAAAAGTGTAAAACGTTTGAAAAAATAGTTAAAACGTTACTTTATTTATTTAAACATTGATAGTCTGGCGAATTTTTCAAAATGCCTATTTATTGTCACATAGACAGTGTCAAATTGGATTGAAGGAGTACTGTCACGCATGATACAATGGGAATTTTAGTGATGTGAATCCCTAAGAATTATGCAAATTTAAAAAATTCTGCGAACATTTTGTGTTTTGGCTACTTTTAGAATTTCTAAAAATTAAGAAATTAAAAAAAAAAGTGCTAACAATTATTGCTGGGCGTTGTAGTGTTAGTGTTAGCGGGTTCATATTGTCCTTGGGGGGTCTGGCCATACGCGTAGCCAGGAGGTAGAGTAGGTTGACCTTGGTACTGACCTGGTTGACCTTGGTATTGAACTGGTTGACCTTGATATTGAATCGGTGGACCTTGGTATTGAACTGGTTGACCTTGGTATGGCATCGCTTGACCTTGGTATTGAATGGGTTGACCTTGGTATTGAATCGGTTGACCTTGATATTGAATGTGTTGACCTTGGTATTGAATCGGTTGACCTTGGTATTGAATTGGTTGACCTTGGTATTGACCTGGTTGACCTTGGTAACCCGATTGAACCTGGTATTGACCAGGTTGAACTTAATATTGACTTGGTTGACTTTGGTATTGACCTGGTTGACCTTGATATTGACCTTGCCCATCTGCATGGGGATTTTGACCATATTGTTTGTTTTGAATTTTTCTCCGTTTAGCCAATGGGCACTTTGGCACCATACAACAAACAATCAGAATAATAATCCCTGCTACTAGCAATACTCCAACTACTATCGTCACAATTGTCTGAATTGTCCTGCACAATTTGTATAGTTTTTACAGTTAACGATGAAGATTTTAGTAGTTAAAAACTAATTAAAAAAGTATGTTTAAATTACCGTGTGTCCGAACCACACCCACTGACGTTATACTTAATGGCATTTTTTTTCAGTTCCTTCTCAAAGTTACATGGATAACATCCACCTTTTCCCCGATTTGGCTGAATAAAGCAACCATGATTTTTTCTTTTATATTCAGAAACTGAGTCGCATGGACCGCTATAACTACTTACATCTACATATTCACTTTTCAGCGCTACTTTTCCGTCTAAGTCCTTCTTTGTATTGTTAGACGATGACGATGCTGCGCAAAACAAGTCACGGTGGGCAAAAAAGCAAAGGAAAACTAGTACAAAGCATGCAACTTTCATTTTCTTATTTAAATTCCAACTTCAATTTCAATTTGAATTTCAGACTATTAGAAATTAAACCATGTTTCTGCACGATTAAATTCTTTTTTTTTAAGTAATTAATTGAAAACCTAAAAATCTAAATGTAATGACGCGCAGCTGCAGCTGCCTGCTATTGCCTGCTAAACTATTTGGATTTTCACTTGGAGATGCTGATTAAAATCAGCCAAATCACGGCACTGGCACCTTTGCCGGTACCGGTACCTCCCGCACCTGTTTTCATGAGTTCAGTTTTTGAAAAATGGTGTCCATGTTTTCTTTTTTAAAGTTTACAATAGTAAATATTATAATTTTTAAAATAGTTTATTATAAAAAAAATTCCGGAAAAAATATTTTTCTTAATATTAGTAGTGTCTACAAAAGTATTTTTGTATAATTAAAAAATTTTGGTTTAAATATTGACAATTTTCTTAAATAATTTATTGCTAATTGATCCAAACAAAACGCTATTAAATGAATCTGAGTGTGAAAACTGTGAAATCATTTAGTACCAGCGCGATTTGGGTCGTCCACAGGTAACTTCTTATTCTTAATAATTTATTTAAATTGTGTGCATTAGCTTTTGATTGCATTTAAAGACAAGAACATAATAAGTTTTAGTTCCAGCCCAGTCATTTAAGTTTTTGTGTTAAGCGCAATTGTTTTAGTTTTAGTTTTAGTTTTAGGAATATTCTTTTTTGTGCCCGGCCCTGGGGCAACTTTCACTGACTCCCCACTTGCTGATGTTCCAGAATAACTCCCACTTCTGCTCCCACTGCTACTGCCGCTGCCTTTTTTCCCACCTTTAAATAAATAATCATACGATAAATATTCAATTTACTAAGCCTTTTCGTTTCTCAAATTAAAAATTTTTAACGGCATAAAAATAAGCTGCAACGCACTAATGCAACAGGAAGCGCGAAGGCGGGAGATTTAAATTTTAAGTAAAATCATTTCAATTCAGCAATTTTAACAGAAGTTAGGGGTCTTACTAGCATTGCTGGGCATTGCCATATTAGTGGGTGCATATTTTCCTCGAGGAGCCTGTCCATACGCATAGCTCGGAGATAAAGGAAGTTGACCTTGACCTTGTTGACCTTGATATTGACCTGGTTGATATTGGTATTGCCCTGGTTGACCTTGGTATTGACCTGGTTGACTTTGGTATTCTCCTTGTTGATCTAGATATTGACCTTCGTATTGATCTGGTTGACCCTTAAATTCGTATCGACCTGGTTGACCTTCGGTTTGACCTGGTTGACCTTGATATTGACCTTGCCCATCTACTTGAGGAAATTGACAATTTTGTTCGTTTTGACTTTTTCGCCGTTTGGCCAGAGGGCAGGAAGGGACGATGCAACAAACGACCAGAATAATAACCCCTGCTGCTAGCAATACTCCAATTACTATTGCTACAATCATCCTGCACGGTTTTTTTTTGTTTTTACATTAAACGAAGAATCATATGCGGGATCAGGAAACCCCATATTTATTTTTTTTTAAATTATGATACGAGGTCACTCAAATTCAAACATAGTTTTTTAGTAGGCTGATGAAAATCATATTTTTATATTACCACGTGCTCAGACCACATCCACTGGAGTGAGACAATGCACCGTTTATTGTATCTTCCTGCTTGGTTCCACAGGGACAACAAAATCCACTGTCTTTCGGTGACCCATTAGTAAAACAGCCTTCATTCTTTTCTGTACAGTCCGAACCTGTTAAGCATTTACGGTGAGCTCGACCACATATTAAAGCCGACGCTTGTCTGTTCACGTCATCCTTTTTATTTATAGACGAAGCTACGCTCACCAAGCCGCAGTGGGCAATGAAACGCAGAGAAAGCAGCACAAATGATGCAACTTTCATTTTATGTTTTCTATTCCTACTAGATTTTTCGATTTAAAAATCCTAAAAGTTTGATTCAATGTTACTTAAAGTTTCAAAATTAGTCTTGTGGTGGAAACCTCTTTACTTACAAAATATTTAGTTGATTTATTAGGCTGTTTTATTCTAATAGTCCGCCAAAGCACATAGCGTTTGTACTGTCAACTTTACCAGCACCAGTTTGATGTTTTAGGATTTTTTGAAAACGTCCATGTCTTTTTTTACTATTGAATTAGTAATAAAATTATTAGTTATAATAACGACTAAATATTTTTTAAATATTTATTTAATATTATGTATAATTAATCAGAGAAAATTTACAAAAAATATTATTGCATTCTTAACAATAATTATAATCAAATTAAATAGTTAATAGAAAATTTCAGGTAAATTACTAAATTATTATTGGAGCTTATGTTTTTAACTTATTACTAATATGACACAAATAAATTTTACGCAACTACTTTATTGCGAATAAACTAAAACAAATTATTGTAATTTCATAGGCAACCTGCCTAAAGGTATTGACCATACTGCTCATTTTGATTTCGTTACTTTGCTAATGATAGCTATTCTTCTGTCACAATCACGTTACAATTTGTTTAAATAATTATGTGTATTAGACTTGAATTGCATTTTTGAAGGCAGGTAAAGAGAATACTGTAAAGTTCCAGTTTTGTAATTTTGAAAGCTTCTATTAGGTTTTTGTCTTATGCGTAGTGGCTTTAGTTATAGGAGAATTATTTTTGCCTGGGCCTTGGCCTTGGGTAACCTTCACTAACTCCCCACTTGCTGATGATCCAGAATAACTCCCACTACTGCTGACTGCTCCTACTGCTACTGCCGCTGCCTTTTCTCCTACCTTTAAATAAATAAACATAAAACGATACAAATTACATTCGGTTTACTAATTGTGGTTGTTTTTTGAATTTTTACATCCTTTACAGGAACTGGAAAAAAGCTGCGGCGGCGCAGCCGGCGAATCAAATTTTAAGTGAAATCGCGTTGCAATAAAGCTATTTAAACTGAGGTTAGGGGTCTTACTGTTGGTCATTTAATAACATTTTACTGGTTTAAAGTTTTTGTTTCTACTGGGGATGTACCAATTAATTTTGTGTATTACACTTTGATTGTAGTTGAAGGCAGAAATATGGCAAAGTTCCTGCTTGTCATTTTTTTGAAAACTTCAATTAGGTTTTTGTCTTATGCGTAGCGGCTTTAATTTTAGGATAATTCTTTGTGCCTGGGCCTGGAGCAACCTTCACAGACTCCCCACTTGCTGAAGATCCAGAATAACTCCCACTGCTACTCCCACTTCCACTGCCGCTCCATTTTTTCCCATCTTTAATAAACGACCATACAATTTACATTCAATTTACTAAAAGTGTAGTCTTTTCTTTTAGAAATTTAACATTTTTAGTGGCATACGAAAACGGTGTCACGCGCTAATGAAACAAAGAGTGCTTCAGCGCGGCGGGCGATTCAAATTGTAAGTGAAATCGTTTTAATGAAGCTATTTTAACAGATGTTAGGGGGCTTACTAGCATTGCTGCGGGCATTGCCATGTTAGTAGGTGCATATTGTGCTCCAGGAGTCTGGCCATACGCGTAGCCAGGAGGTGGAGGAAGTTGACCTTGTCCTTGTTGACCTTGATACTGACCTGGTTGACCTTGATATTGACCTTGCCCATCCGCTTGTGGATATTGACCATACTGTTCATTTTTATTTTTTCGCCGCTTGGCCAGAGGACACGAAGGGATGAGACAACAAACGACGAGACTAATAACCACTGCTGCTAGTAGCAATACTCCAATTACTATCCCCACAATTATCCTATACGTTTGTATATAATTTTTACAGCAAACGATGAACATGAAAAAATTAAAAAACTACCCATGTAATTTCAAAGGTGCGGGAAAATCAAATTCAAACTTTCATTTCGAATTTAAATTTCTGCTGGATTTTTTAGTTTTCGTGAATAACGCCAAGTCTTTGTTTTTGTACAAGTTTTTGGATTTGTTTTGTGAAAGTTGGCCTAATATGTACTGCAAACAGTAACATGTAATTTTAAACATAGCAAAATCAGTTTTTTTTAATTAGTTATTTTTTGTAATAAAGCTAAACTAATATTTAAAGAATCTAACGTTCTTAATAAAATGTAATGCTGCTCGTTTAATTACTATTGTTATCTAATTAAAAGTACGGTGGTTGTAAAATTGCTCCTAATGTAAACTTTCTTTTTACTGACAAGTTTGACTGAATAGAAATTGTACAGAATTTATTACATTATTGCCAATATAAAACGTTAGCTTTGTAGTGGAGACTTTATTTAAAAACAATGAATTGGATGAGGCTGTTTGTTTGTTTGTTGGCTTTTTAAAACACTCCAAAAAGGAGTGTTTCAGGGTTCGCCTTTGTCACCGCAGTTATTTAACATTTCAATTGACCATGTGATGAAGGAGCTCAATGAAACGGATGTTAGCGATGCCTATGGTTTCTTTCTTCATAAAGATGTCCCAAAAGTTGCCAGTCGAGGGTTTGCTGATGATGTAGCTCCTGCTTCTGATTCCATCAAAGGGGCTCAAGAGCTGACTAAAATTGCGATTACAAATTTTAACAAAGTTGGTTACCAAATTGATATTGACAAATGCAAAGTAATTAACATTAAAAAAGAGAAACTTTGTGAGGAGCCCCTCATTTTTGATGTTAATAATAAAATTGAAGCCATTAAAGAGGGAGAAGCAGTTAAATATTTGGGGGTAAATTTCAAAAATGAAATTAGTTTTGATCCTGCATAAATAATAAAAAACTTTTCAAAAGATCTCCAGAACCTTGTTGGGACCCCTATGTTGTTTCCTAATCAAAAAATTGGTATCATAAACCAATATCTTTGGCCATGTTTAACTTACTCCCTTCAAACTGCTCCTTTGAATAAACTTCCAAAAAAATTCTTAGAAGATTTGGACAAATTAATACCAAGTTCAGTTAAAGGAATTTTGGCAATTCCGCATGATTCTTCTAACGCTCTTTTGTACTGCTCAACAAAGCACAGGGGCTTACAAGTAATGCGCTCTACATGGGAAGCTTTTATACAACATTACAATATCTGTGTTGTTTTGCTAAGCTCTACTGATCCTGATCCGTACATTCCATTTGTCAAAGATCTTAATTCACAAATGAAAAGCTGCATTGAAGCGTTAGAGCTTGATGAAGAGACAATTCAAGCTGAGGTTGAATCTTCTCCAAAAACTAAGCCTGCAAAAATTCTACGTCAATCTTTGAGGAACAAGGAGTTTGAAAAATGGTGTACATTTTCACTTCGGGGACATGGGGTTGAAAT
Source organism: Dicyrtomina minuta (assembly GCA_949802685.1). NCBI lineage: Eukaryota > Metazoa > Arthropoda > Collembola > Symphypleona > Dicyrtomidae > Dicyrtomina > Dicyrtomina minuta. Next base: position 12,874,289 of record OX461808.1, on the reverse strand, counting down.
GTATAAAGACTGCCCATACGCAAACAAAATTATCATTAACAAATGCGGATTAACCTCCTCAGAGTGGTTAAATGTATTGAAAATGAGTGCTAATGTTTATCCTGTTAAAGCAATTCCAGGTCATTCTCTAGAATCATCCCTTTGCAGACACTGCAAAAAGAAAGAAACCCTTGCACATGTTTTGGGGAAATGCCACGCTGGAAGCTTACTAGGAAACATAAGACATCATGAAGTAAGATCAATAATTGCCAAGCATCTGAGGACATTGGATTGGAATGTGTTCAAGGAAGTTACTGATGGGGCCTCTAAACGTGTGGATATAATCTGCTGGCGTACTGAGTCAAAATCTGGATATATTTTAGATCCTACTATTCGTATGGAGCAACATTCTGGTCAAGCTGATGAGGTTAATGTTGAAAACCAAGCTCGTTTCAATCCATGTATTCCTTACTTTCTTGAAAAATACCAGCTTAAGAATCTTGAAGTTATAGGTTTGCTTGTGGGTGCTCGTGGTACTATTCCAGCCTTTTTTGAGTCCTTTTGAAACAATATGCGGCTTCCTTCTACAATGTTACATGAAAAAGTGATTGCTACCATTCGAGGCTCGTGCCGTATTGCTCATAATCATCTATATAATAAGAATTTATCTGAAAGCTAGTTTTTACAAATTGTAATATTGAAAAAAATTCTTGTGTTCTTTTAAAATCATTTAATTTCTCTTAAAATTGTATATTGTTCTTACTGTGTCCTTGTGGCAAGCGCAATTGTAGCGTCAGTTGTAAATAAATATTTACTTTCTCTCTTGTAATTAATTAATTTAAGCAGCGAAATTCTAAATTTAATTCATAATAAAGCTGCCGCTGCGCTGCTACGTTTGGTTGCTGTTTTTGTTTGCTGGCTGGACTTTATTTAATTGAATGTTAAAAAAGGCTGACTAAAGTCAGCTAGAGCAAGTAACAAGTATCGCCACTAATTTTCTTTGTCTTTTTTAAACTCATTTTTTTAATAATATTTTTTTTTAAATTAATTGAATAATTATTAGAGGGCAGAAAACCTAAAAAATTAATTATTGTGTTGTACAAAATTAAATTAACAGAAAAAATTTGGTATTATTCTTGTTTGTTGCTATTACTCATTTTAATTATGATTTAGCAAAAATAATTTACTACAATGCGCTTATGCAATTTAATTCAAACCAAAAATTAAAATTTCACAATTAAGTATGAATAATGTAATAATTAATATAACACAAACTTAAAATGGACTGATTTTGCACTAATTTGATGAGTCCCATCCACAAATAACGTCATCAGTAGGGTGTAAATGTGTTTGTTTCTACACCTATAGCTTCATATGTGTTAAAAGTTACCATTAATGTAATAATTAAGCTCCTGACAACAATGTTTTAGGGTTCCTAAAATTTGGATATAATAATACGTAAAAGGTAACTATGTGTTTTTAAAAAGACAAAATAAAAAAATGTTTGAATTTGTTTTTCACTTCAAAATGCTTTATTTACACGATTTTTACACATATTAAAATTGGTTTTTATCACATTTAAATGTGCACAAAATTCTATTTAAAAACTTCTAACTAGCGTAACGTTTTCTGTGATTTTTTTTAAACATTTAAAATATTTGATTTATTGTATGTTGTTTTTTTTAAACGCAAAATGTTCTTCTTTTTATAACTTTATAAAATGCAAAGCTGCAAAATGTCCCATGCATGTTTATATAAGTTATTAAAAGCTCTATATAAAAGTTCTTAAAAATTGCAAAATGACCTATGTACATACTTGCTGCTAGGTTCTATATAATATGTTTTTTGAATGTTTTGTAATGTAGATTTAAATAGATTTATTTTTATTAAAATTGAACTACAATAGTTCAATTTAAATATTTCCTTGCAAAATGTATAAAATGCTGACTTAAAAAAGTCAAACATTTGATTCTGGCCTGCCATTAAAATTAATTACGCTGCAACCAAATTAAGCAAGATAAAGCAAGTATTTTTAATTGTGATGCATTGAATTTGATTAAATTTCTTTAATTTTGAAGTAATAGGTATTGTCATATTTTAGTTGTTGGTTCCGGTAGTAATAGGCCCTGCTCGCCTCGGCCCCACCGTATTAGGCCCCGCAATGTCGGGTCCCTCTCAGATTCGGTCCCTGCTTGTGGCCGGTCCTGCTTTATTCGGTCCCATTATTTATAAATTATTTGTAATGAATACATACTGCGGAATTGAACTACGAATGTTAGCTGTGAAGTTAATTACTGCGATGAGTTATTTCGTGGACGTGATGACGTGTCTTTGCACTAATTCTCCCGTAGTTCATTCAAGTTCTAGAACTATTTCTCTGTCCTGTTCTGACTGCACCAGAATGTACAAAGTTTACTGAAATGGAAACCAACGATTCCCCTGGTCCACCAAAGCGACGACGTATCCACGAATTGCCAACTCAAGAATGTTAACTTCGTTTACCCTTTTTTTAACTGTTAATATTTAATTATGTTTTGTGACGCATTCTTCGATTTGTTAATATTTACAATATTTTTACTGATTTTACGATATTTTACATTTTAATAAATTGACGTGGGTTATTATTACCTATACAACTGTTGTTACTTGTTTTGCACAGTAAGCATGATATTAATATTAATATACGGGAATTAATATAAAAATTGTGGGACCGAATAAAGCAGGACCGGCCACAAGCAGGGACCGAATCCGAGAGGGACCCGACATTGCGGGGCCTAATACGGTGGGGCCGAGGCGAGCAGGGCCTATTACTGACGGTTGTTACTTGTTTTTTAAAAGTGTAAAATATTCTATTTAATTGTATTTTAAAAGTGCAAAATATTATATTTACTTGTTTTTTAAAAGTGAAAAATATTCTATTTACTTGTTTTTTAAAAGTGTAAAATATTCTATTTAATTGTATTTTAAAAGTGCAAAATATTCTATTGACTTGCTTTTTAAAAGTGCAAAATATTCTATTTACTTGTTTTTTAAAAGTGCAAAATATTCTATTTACTTGTATTTTAAAAGTGCAAAATATTATATTTACTTGTTTTTTAAAAGTGAAAAATATTCTATTTACTTGTTTTTTAAAAGTGTAAAATATTCTATTTAATTGTATTTTAAAAGTGCAAAATATTCTATTTACTTGCTTTTTAAAAGTGCAAAATATTCTATTTACTTGTTTTTTAAAAGTGCAAAATATTCTATTTACTTGTATTTTAAAAGTGCAAAATATTATATTTACTTGTTTTTTAAAAGTGAAAAATATTCTATTTACTTGTTTTTTAAAAGTGTAAAATATTCTATTTAATTGTATTTTAAAAGTGCAAAATATTCTATTGACTTGCTTTTTAAAAGTGCAAAATATTCTATTTACTTGTTTTTTAAAAGTGCAAAATATTCTATTTACTTGTATTTTAAAAGTGCAAAATATTATATTTACTTGTTTTTTAAAAGTGAAAAATATTCTATTTACTTGTTTTTTAAAAGTGTAAAATATTCTATTTAATTGTATTTTAAAAGTGCAAAATATTCTATTTACTTGCTTTTTAAAAGTGCAAAATATTCTATTTACTTGTTTTTTAAAAGTGCAAAATATTCTATTTACTTGTTTTTTAAAAGTGCAAAATATTATATTTACTTGTTTTTTAAAAGTGTAAAATATTCTATTTAATTGTATTTTAAAAGTGCAAAATATTCTATTTACTTGCTTTTTAAAAGTGCAAAATATTCTATTTACTTGTTTTTTAAAAGTGCAAAATATTCTATTTCCTTGTTTTTTAAAAGTGCAAAATATTCTATTTACTTGTTTTTAAAAAGTGCAAAATATCCTATTTACTTGTTTTTTAAAAGTGCAAAATATTACATTTGTTTTTGATAGTCCTAAATTTTCTATTGACATGTTTTAAAAATGCACATGGTTCTATCAACATGCTCTTGATTTTTAAAAGTGCAAATTATTTTATTAACTGTTATTTTGGTTCAAATTGCTCTATTTACATGTGTTTGAAAACATAAAGATGGTCTATTAAAATTTTTAAAATAACAAAATTTAAGAAAATGCAAAATGTTCTATTGGCTTGATTATAAATGCGCAAAATGTCATATAGGTATATATATTTCTGAAATATTACTATAAAATATGTAATACAATTAAACAAGGGCTTATTAGCCCTAAAGGGGCCTCCCTTTAAGGGCAGCCTTAACAGCGAAATTAAGCATTTTGAATTTGACGCCTTTTAGTTGTCAATAGAAAGGGTGTAAATTAAGAGGAGCAAGCCATAAAATGGTCTACTGTGTCGATTTATGCATATCGGTTTTTTTATATTAATAAAACCAAAAATATAATATTCCAAATTTTGAATTTCCCGCTAAAACTTTAATTATTAGGGGTACACCCGACTGCTCTCAATGCCTCTCAAATACTCTCAACGCTAAATTTCTCAAATTATTACCATAGATACGGCACTCTCAACAGAGTTGAGAGAGACAGCGGATTCAACAATGTTTTGTGAGATTTGAAAGGCAAGTAAAGCTGTCCATCTCAAACCGACATAGCTTTTTATTATTGAAATTACTATTAGTCGGGTGCAAAGATTTCAGATTTATTGAGGATAAAATCTCAATCCGTAACTATGGTAATAATTTGAGATATTTAGCGTTGAGAGTATTTGAGAGGCATTGAGAGCAGTCGGGTGTACCCCTATTGTGTTCACTCCAGATTTCGACTGGTCACTCAATAAACTAACACTTAATTGATATATCTTTAAAACGGCAACAATTAGGCAAAGGTAATGAACATGGTGTGCAAGCACGATCGTTATTATTTTTTAAATGGTTTCGAAAAAACTTAATTGCAAATTAAAAAAATTTAAAGGATTGTGTCAAGTGATATATCATTTGAAAGCTTAATCTTGTATGCTTAATCTTCCAAGACATTATTAACAGTAGTCCTAATTGCCTTCAATTGACTGTGGCTTTCCCATCCTTCAGTTGGAAAAGGGACTCGTCGTGGAAACAACCCAAAAATTTGAAGCTATTTTCTTCCAAATCGGTAATATAATTTGGTATGGGGCTAAGGGGAAGTACAACGATGCTGATCGAAATATTTGCGGAGCATCAATCAGCGATATTCTATTCTACGATATTTACCGCCACCTAAGATCCCAGTCATCTCCAGCTGTCGTGGCTAATTGGAAAGAAACGCTGAAAAAACCTGATGCACCGAAAAATAACCGACGAACATGCTTTTATGAGTGGTTTATCCCAATTTACGAGAAGTATCGTGAAACATCTGTTATTAACAGATATTTTGAGCTGACGAAGCAATACTTGCCCACAGGACAGGATGGGAAGTATGACGCCATGAATATGGGGGCTTTTATTCATTTTTAGAGTGGCGCCGCTGGGGAAGATCTCCAGCATATGGCTACAACGGTGTTTAAATGGACTATAAATAGGCAAGCTAAATTGCGGAATGCACGAGACAAGTATCCGTTTGAATATCCGTATAATTATACAGGTAATTAATATTAAATCACATCAGACTTAAAAAAATAATTTGCTGCCTCAGCTGTTAAAATAGGTTAAATATTTTTTGAACAGTAAATTAATGATCACTTAATTTTCACTGTTAACAATGAAACAGTATATTCGACAGAATGGATTCCTACTAACTGGGAAGCAGAGCTTACCACTGTCATCGTCTGTGTTTGCGTAGTCATTGTTGTGGTTGTATTGGGGCTTTTGGTCCTGATTGAAGCGAGAAATACTAAGTTGGAAAAGTTAAGAAAGAAGTACCGGGACTTGTCTGCTCGAGATTTGGATGCATTTCGAATGGGCAGTATGTACATGAACACTGAGCACGTGGGCTCGGATTTGTCAATTCTGGCGATGCCTTTTAATATGGCTTTTGAAGTCTCAGCAGAGCAGATAGCTATTGGTAAGGAGGGCCATTTTTTATTATGGCACTTCAAAAATAGCATAGAACTTTAAAGAGGTACTGGTACCGGTGGACCGTTACCAGTCCGCTACAGAATCATAATGTTATCCTTAATTGTGCTTTGCGGCGTTTTTGCTTTGTGATGTTAAATTAGACAAAATCCAAGTACTCGGACAAGGAGAATTCGGAATTGTGTACCTTGGGATCCTGAAGGGTAAAGGTGGAACACCAGATGTGAAAGTAGCAGTCAAAAAAAGTAAATTAGGAACCCAAGTGTCGCACTTTAAAGCGTTCCTGTCTGAAATTAAAATCATGGCACATTTGGAAAAACATGAAAATATTGTTGCACTCTTGGCCACTGTCACTCGCAATATTAGCAAACGTAATGACTAACCTCTGTGTGTAAATATTTTTAAAATTAAGAGCAAAGTTTAAATTATAATTTTAATGATTTATATTCATCGCTTGCCCATGTATCCCTGACTGTGCTTCAAATATTGTTTTTAATTGTAATCCACAAGGCGAAGTTGTAGTGGCACTGGAATTCTGTAAAAAAGGCGATTTACTTTACAACCTACAAAAGTGTAGGCGAAGCTTTCGTAATTTATGGAATCAACATAATAGCAAGCGGACTAACACAGATTATATTGAGATCAATACGACCACACAACCTTCACCTTCTGGTTTAGTTTCAGCTACGGAACCTGAAAATGTTCAAGAAATTTCGACACTTGATCTTATTAGCTGGGCAGCTCAAATTGCAAACGGAATGATGTACATATCTTCAAAGAATGTAAATCCTAACTCAAAATAATCATATACAGCTATTGAATTTCAACTATTTGAAAGTTATTTCTGAGAACGAAACGAAGCAGAACATTTATCAAGATTGTTCATTATTATGCATCAGCGAAGATCCGCTATTTTTACCTATTCTTAAAAATTCTAAAAGTGATAAATATTTTAGTTTTTTTGACGCCCCGAAAAAAATATGTTTATACTTTGATTGCACTGTAAACCTAAAGGTATGCACTAGTTTTAGAATTCTTAACGAGTAAATTATTTAATATTGGTTTTTCCAGATCATTCACGGGGACCTAGCAGCCCGCAACGTACTCCTCACAGCCGACAACATTCCAAAAATCGGTGATTTTGGTCTTGCCCGCCAACTTCTGAAATACTCGAATTATCGCAAGACTTCAACTGTAGGTTTTACTTTCAAATTTAATGTAATATCTATGCCAATCTACTTATAGGCATCCATAAAGAACAGATTTAACAAAATTTAAATATATACTCACCCAGTAAGATCGTTCTGCTTTATAGGCAGACTTTCCTATAGAACTTTTTTATCGTCAATGAGAATTTATTTATCTTAACTTATTGGCAGACGTATGCGCGTGATACGAACAACGTGGCTGTTTTGTGGAAAACTTATTACGATTAGTCGTAAAAATGTTAATGTATTTTATTATGTTTGTAATCCCATTTAATTAGACGCCAATACCATGGAAATGGCTTGCAATTGAAGCACTCACTCATAAAACATTTTCCATCCAATCAGGCGTCTGGTCATTTGGTGTGACGCTCTGGGAAATATTTACGCTCGGCCAGGAACCGTATCCTGGAAGAATTTGGGATACAAACTTTGAAGATGATTTGATTGCTGTGGAGGGTCTCATTGGTGAATCTGAATTTGGAAATTCAGAAATGTAAAATATTTTATTGTAGTAGTTTGCTTAGCATTATAATTTTGAGTTGAACTTTTTTAGTTACAATTACATTTATGAATTAAAAGAAATTTATGTTTAAATATTGTATTTAACAACAGCCACGATTTAATGATGAACTGCATGGAGAAGGTGCAAGCTGAGAGATTTTCTTTTGCCAGGATTAAAACTGAATTGGAAAATATTAAAGCGAGCCTAGAAACTTGAGACTGACACTATGTAAATACATGAAGAAAAATGGGGTGGTATGATGGACTGTATTAAGGAGCAACCTCTGAAGGGAGCAATAAGAAGAATTTGTTAGCACTAGCGAATACATAAAAATGCGATAAAGTTTATAATGACCGGATACAATAGGTAGCCAATATTAGAATCAGACTGTGATAGCTGTTTGCATAGGACTGATTTCATGCCATGACAATAGTTAAACGCTATTTGTAATATTTTAGGTTAGACTTTGAGTAACGCAAATAAAAACTAGTTTTCATTAATAGACTAATATCCTGGTTTGCCAAAAAACTCTTCATATATACATACATCGTTTGTTGATAAATAGTTTAAAATCATGAGTTTAATTGGGTTTTATTTTTCCTGCAATAATATCTAATATTTACACAGATACTTACGCTAATTATATGCATGCACTCACTTTTTTAGTATGTACTGTATCAAAGCTAAATTACGCTACGTACTTACACACATTACGATTCTTGGAATTCTAGTCGTTGAACAGTAAACTTTCAAAACTGGTCAGGGATCGTCCACGCATTATGCCATTCGTAGGTCCCCTGGGTCTGATTGCCTTCTGGTGAGATCCCATGTTAAAGATAGCAATTTACGCAGTGGTTAGGGATGGGTGTCATTATAGGGGCATGCAAATTATGAATGTTTTGATGAAGGTATACGTGTACGATCCCTCACTGTACAATAGTCTGTAATACAAGCACAAAATTTAACTCTGTGCACAACACGTTAAATGTTACTTGTTTTACAATTTACTCATCAGCTTTCCATGGAAATCTGTACCGGCTTGAAATGAATGTATATTTTTTCTAAATGTAATGCCATTCGATACACTGCACGACTGCACTGCCGGAGTAATCGGTATAATCTAGAATTAGTCGTCGTTACCCATTTGAAAGATTAAGATAAAAATAGATATGATAGAATACTACAAATTCAATCCAATACTTTGATCATCATAATCGTGTTATTTTTTTAGTCATGTCCACATCTACTACAGACTACAGAACTTAAAGTGGTGCAAACTGAGATTCACGCGAAAATTTGAAAAAACCCATTGTAAATTTCTTTTTAGAACAACCAAGTTACAAATAATAGTGCTGCTGTGCATCGATAAACATTAACATTCCTAGTTTAAATAATGAAAATGTTAAAGCTCAAAAGTTAAAAGCTCATTAATTTGTCAACATCAACATGAGCATTAATTTTATTAGAGGAAACTGTTATTTTTGTCAAACGTAAATATTATATTCTAAATATTTGATTTTGCGCTAAATTTGTGACTCTTGTTTCAGTTAAAAATACATAAAATAGGAAATATGGTTAGACGGAGCACATTGGAGATTTTCTACATTACACTATTTATTTGTGGACCGGTAATTCGCAGCCAGAGTAAGCGAATATAATTTTGTTCGTATATGATATTACACATTAAATGAAATTATTATTTTGAAATATTTTTTAGTTCAATAATATGTATTTGTATTCAATTTAATACTATTTTACTATTTTTAATTTAATGTACTATTTGCAAAATAATTCCAAATAATTGTACTACAAAATATTATTTGCCTCCTCCGAATTAATTCACTCCTAATTTGAACCCCACATGTACTGGTCGAACCCTTCTTGAACGTCGTTACCGGTTTACCGCGTAGCCGTTTATAACTCGTATATTTGAAATTTAGATTATTTTACTAAAAATAACTCGTCTAAAATTTAAATTTAAACAATTTGAACTGTTTACATATTTAACAAAATCCTCATTCATTTAGAAGTGACTAATGAAATAAATTTTTAATTTTCCTAAAAATTAAAGCAATACTAGCAGGTTAGCAACCCGATGGGTTGCAATGGTTGTGTGACATTGTTTTTGTTCAAAATTTTCTTTTATGCACCATATCTAAGGCTGCTGTTACAAGAGAAACGAGGGAAGAATTATTCAACATTCATTGTTGAATTTGAATAATTTAAAATCAACAAGTTATTGATTAAATTATTGAGGAGTAGTGAATTTAATGTACAATTTAATGAACTGTAATGATGAAGCATAGGAAAGGAGGAAATAGCAATGAACGATTGACTGAACGACAGAAAATATTGACAGATCTGCTTGAGGCTTGGAAAGTGACAGACGTCATTGCTTTTCCTCTGACCTGAAATTCTCTGATAGCTGCAGTAGAATTGGCAGTTACGATCAACGGATTGGCGGTTAAATAGGTTACAAAATAATTAGCAGTTACGGTTTTGGTCGAATTCTTGGCAGTGGTATAACTGGCCGTTATATATTCACCAAAAAAGACAGGAATGAGTAGAAATTTTATGGAAATAAAAAATGTTTATTATTATTGTGATTTTGAATGGAAGTATACAATTCTTTGAAATATACGACGAAAAAAATTTAAAAAAATTAAAATATTACTGTTTTACCAATGGTTGGCGAATAGCTTATTGCTTTGGTCTTCCACGTTTGGGTTTGTGATGATTGACCTTGACCATTTTTGCTGCTAAAGAAAATTCAATCAAGCAAAGCTTAACAGCCATACCAAATAAATGCTTGCAAACATGCTTTTTCAAAAATGATAGGCAGGTGCAGGTTGAAACAACAATGAATGTGAATGACGTGTATATTTAAATATATACAAATATTATTGAATATTCGTATATTTGAATGTGAAACTATGTAAAAAATATCCAAAACTACAATCTACCGTAACAATATTTATAACTGCCAATTCTACCAAACGGAAGATTTTTAATTCATTTATTTGCCTAACTGCCAATTATTTTGTAACCTACTCAACTGCCAATCAGTCGATATTAACTTCCAATTCTATTTATGCCCATATCTAACTGGTACTAAATACTTAATTTAATTTTAATTTAATAGGACACACACCAACAAAATCGTCTGTCTTATGATTAATTCCATTTTTTTTGTTTACAATGATATCGTGAAAAAAAATGAGACGAAACTAAATTGTTTACATTTTTAAGATATTTCACCTGTACTAGTGTACTAAGAGTACTAACTACTAACTACGGAAATAATATTTTTTTATGAAATTTGTCGAGCGCATAATTTATTCGCTCTGGTGAAACAGTGTAAAATGCTTTTTTATTCCTTTTTTTCCTTCTAATAAACCTTTAAAATTTCTACTTTATTTATATTTGTTAAAAGGTTTTAGCCAGTTTCAGCCCATTTCAGTCGCCTGGTTATAACTAGTATATGTCGTCCGGTTAAAACCGTTTTTTGCCTGTGAGCAGATTTTTATTAAAATCTGGCCGCTTTTTCCATACCCTGTAGAAACTATGTATTTGGCATAGTTAACTGGGCTGGGGCAAAACTTATCAAAGTTACTCAGTCTTTGCACCTTATGTAACCACAAGACCACAACTAGAACGTGTTAGTATTTGGCGTTTTGGTCCCCTCACATTTCGTACCCAATTGATGTAAACGCTGTTACTTTGTATCTTGTTTTCTTGCATCATTGCGATTGGCACCCTCTAAGCTTAAACGCTATTTTATTGTATAATGCGAAGTTGTCCCTTTTCGCGAATTGCAGCGCCCACCAATTTAATTCAAAAGGTGTATAGTTTGTACCCTAATGATTCGTCCCTTCCAAATGCGAACGTCGCCAAGTCGTACAACTTTGATTGATGTGCTTCTTATAGTTGTGCACTACACTACAGAACTATAATATGCTAAAACCGTTTTACTTTTTAAATCTTTAAAACTATAGAAACTACACTTCCGTTAATACTACAAGAAACATGGCACCTTACGTCTTTCAACATTCCAAATGTAACTCGCATTGACTTTGATAACCACGTAGCTCTTTATTCCGACAAAATCATTGAGGATTACACTGGCGAATACAATCACCAGTACAATGCATATCAATGGCCTCTTTCTGAACTTTCCACTGCCTGGGAGTATGTCAAAGACACATATGGCCCCATAGGCTCTGATCCCCTCTTTCTTATTCTGCACGAAAACAAAGTCCACGACTCGAGCCACCAAAAATGTTCATCAATAGGTGGTAATCTCAATCTTATTGACTGTCACTTTCCTTCCAACCCTTCAGTTTAAAAATGAACACATCGTAGAAACAATCAAAAATTTTGAAACCATTTTCTCACAACTCGGTGACATCATTCGGAGTGGGGCTAAGGGGAAGTACAACGATGCTGATCAAAATATTTGCGGGTCAGCAATGAGGGATATTCTCTTCTACGACATTTACCGCTTGTTAAAATCCAAGTCATCTCCAGCTGACGTCGATAATTGGAAAAAAAGTATGTTTCATCTTGTTAGGAGTGATACGCAACGATTCGTATGCTTTTATAATTGGTTCATCCCAATTTACGAGAAGTACGGGGGAGCCTCCGTTCTTAACAGATATTTTGAGCTGACGAAGCAATACTGGCCAACGAGAGGACCAGATTGGAGATTCAATGAAGAGATGAAGTTGGGTGATTTTGTTCATTTTTGGAGTGGAGCCGCTAGAGAAGATCTTCAACCTAAGGCTGTACACGCATTTAAATGGACTGCAGATGAGCAGGATGCATTACTCAAAGCACGAGTCAATTATCAGTTTGAATCTCAGTATAATTATACAGGTAACTATAGTATTGAACAAAATCTTATAATTTTTAAAGTATTTTCTATGAAGTCATGACGTATAAAAATTCTGCATGCAAAATCCTGTGTCACTTGGGGATTATTTGAAATTGCATTTGCGTTATGACAGTAGTGTGGAAACTGAATCTTGCTCAAGTAATTGCGCGAGATTGTTTACAGTGTATATTTCAATAATACCGTCTGTGAAGAACCAATAAAATGACCCAAATCCAATTTAGGCTACAGTCAAAATGAGCCATGTCGTAAAAGCGAAATAAGAAACATGCGAAAAATGTTAATTAGGAGTTTTTGAAAAGTGTAAAATGTTCCATTTTCATGTTTTCCAATAATGTAAAATGGTCCATTTTGATGTTTTCGAAAAGGTGCAAAATGTTGTATGTACATATGTTTCAAAATTGCAGAATGTTTGAAAGTTTTTGAAAGTTAAATTATTATTTACAGGTTTTTGAAAAGTGCAAAATTTTCTATTTACATATTTTTGAAAAATGCAACATATTCCATTTAAACACTTTTAAGACATGTTTCAAAAATTGTGTAGATAGTTGGTATTATTTTTAGCTACAAATGGATATGGGTAATATATTGGTTCTTCACAGACGATATGCTTATGTACATTATATAATAGCTGCTTTACCCACTGCCCATTGACCTTACGCTTGGCACCATTTAAAGACGATCCCTTTGTGGATCTTTTTAGGACGTTACAATGCAATAGTTCATTAATGACTGATGAACTGCATTTTTTTTCACAGTGAACAATGAAAAAATGATTTTTGGATCCTGGATGCCAAATGTAACCAACACCACTGTCATCGTCTTTGTTTGCGTGGTAACAATTATTGCAGCTGTATTAGAATTTTGTAACTACCTTTTTCAACTGCATAGGAAAAAGTTAAAAAAATTAGAAAACAAGTACCGAGCCTTGACCGCTCAAGATGTGGATGCATTCCGAGTGGGCAGTCTGTACATGAACCTTGAGGAAGTGGGCCCGGATTTGTCGATTCTGTCAATGCCTTTTAATATGGCTTTTGAAGTACCAGCAGAGCAGATAGCAATTGGTAAGAAGAAAATTTTAAAGTAGTTTCAAGAGGTACTGGTACCGGTACCGGTACCGGTACTTGTATACTGTTACCAGTCCGCTTTTAAATAGTATGTATATTATTTTTGTGGATTGTCATTAATGTGTGTCTCTTTGAATTAGACGAAAGCCACGTACTTGGACAAGGACAATTCGGGATTGTGTACCTCGGGATTCTGAAAGGTGAAAGTGGAAGACCAGATGTGAAAGTAGCTGTTAAAAAGAGTAAATCAGAAACACAAGTGTCCCAATTCAAAGCGTTTCTCTCTGAAATTAAAATCATGGCGCATTTGGAAAAGCATGAAAATATTGCGGAACTATTAGCCACGGTCACTCTTAACATTAGCAAATGTAATTTTGCTTAATCTCTGCATGTCAATTCTTTTTAAAATTAAGATAACATTTGAAATTATTATTTTTTCTTAACAAGTTAATGGCAACTTTAATTATTACCAAATTGTTTTTATCGAATTTTTAATTTTTAATTATACAAGGCGAAGTTGTAGCCGCACTGGAATTCTGTGAAAAAGGAGATCTACTGAACAACCTTCGAAGGTGTAGGCGGAGCTTTCGTAATTTATGGAATGAACGTTGTAGCAGGTGGACTAACACAGATTATATTGAGGTCAATATGACAATCCAACCTTCACCTTCTAGTTCAGTTTCAGCTACAGAACCTGAAAATATTCAAGAAATTTCCACACTTGATCTTACAAGCTGGGCAGGCCAAATTGCAAATGGAATGTTGTACCTATCTTCAAAGAATGTAAATCACAAACTTAAAACGATCCTATAAAGCTATTAGATTTTAGTTTATTTGCGAATGCATATTTACTATTTACTATTTAAGATTTATCAGGCAAGATCTGATGTTTTTACCCTTTCTTCAAATTTCTAAATGTGACTATTATTTCGGTTTTTTAAAGCCCCTAAAATATGTTTAAACTTTTGGTGCACTGTAAGACTTAAGGTATGCACTAGTTTAATATCGAATACCAAACGAGTAAAAAATTTAAATTTGGTTTTTTTAGATCATTCACGGAGATCTTGCAGCCCGCAACGTACTTCTTACAGCTAACAACATTCCGAAAATCAGTGATTTTGGTCTTTCCCGTCAACTACTCAACTATACGAATTATCACAAGACTTCATCTGTGAGTTTTTTTCTGTCCCATTTAATGCAAAATCTACATCGATCTACGTTTTAGTAAAACAGAAATAAACAATATTTAAATTAGGCACTAAACTAGTAAGTGTATAGCCTGCTTTACACACGGACGTTCGTATAATATTTTTATTGCGAGTGAGAATGTATTCATCTTAAGTCAATGCTAGACTTGTGCGCTTTATTCAAACAACTTGGCTGTTTTATCGTAAAACTTATTCGTAAAAATTAATTGTTCTTTTTAACTTTTGCTAACAAATTTAATTAGACGCCAATACCATGGAAATGGCTTGCAATTGAAGCACTCACTGAAAAAACATTCTCCATTCAATCAGACGTTTGGTCCTTTGGTGTGACGCTCTGGGAAATATTTACGCTCGGTCAGGAGCCGTATCCTGGAAGAATTTGGGATTCAAACTTTGAAGTTGATTTATTTACTGAGGATGGTCTCATTGGTGAACCTGAATTTGGAAATTCGGAAATGTAAAATATTTCATTGTAAGTAACCCCTCCCGTATCCGGACCTCTATTATCCGGAACCTCCCATATCCGGACGGGTTTTCCGGTATCCGGACCCTCCCATATCCGGACAAGATTTTTGAGATACCATATTTTTAATAAATTTCAAAAATAAAAGTAAAATTTAAAAATAAAATCGTTTTTCAAAACCAAAAACTATGTAATTCTTTTTTCTGCCGTATAAATGTGAAAACTTGTGAGAAAATGTAAGCGGGAATTGTTGATTTATATACAAATGTTGTCATAAAATCTATTTTATATTTTCCTAAAGCACGTTTAAGATTTTATTTTAAATACCTCCCATATCCGGATATTCTCGTATCCGGCTGGGGTCTGTTCCCAATTAATCCGGATACGGGAGGGGTTACTGTAGTAGTGTTTGACCTATGTAATATAAAGTCGTATAAAGTCTGCATCTTATTAAATTCTAAACAAATTATCTAACAGGTAAATTTATAAATTAATTTTTGAACATATAAATAATTAAAAATTTGTTTCATAACAGCCACGATTTAATGATGAGCTGCATGAAGGAGGTGCCTACGGAGAGAGTTTCTTTTGCCTGGATTAAAACTGAATTAGAATATATTAAAGCAAGCCTAGAAACTTGAGACGGAAAATGAGATAATGTAAAAGCGTACAAAAAAATAAAGTTATAAAAGATGGACTGTATTGAAAAGTAATAGTTGAATGGTAGCAATGAGAGAAGTTAATTTGATGTTGATGTTATAGTTGTTATAGATGTTATAATTAGATTGTTATGACTCCAAATTGTGATACAAATTGTATATTTTAACTCAAATAAAAATTATACAATGACAATATTTAAATAACCAAGTTTTGCAAATTAAATTTCGTCATTTCGCTAAAAAACTAGAAGTACGCATGAATTTAAAATAATTATTACTAATAACTATTTTCCTAGGGATTACCTACATAACAAATTATTCTGAAAAAGTCATAAATATTTTTACTACAGGATCAAATAATTCAATTTTGCCTCCGTTTGAACCAAATGTAGTAATCGGGGCATTGCGCAATCAATTACAGAAGATGTTGTATGTAACGTACCTAGTTACAGCTTAGGCATGTATAATTATTTTGAAATTATATATGATAATATGTTTTATTGGCTTCCTAATATAAGGATATGCATTATAAAGTGCAATCAGAAATCAGAAGGCATTACGTGCATTTTTACACTTTGCTCATGGCCGTGTAGGCTTTGTTCTACCAGGTTATTAGATATAACGCAGTGTATTGGGCTTTTTCCTGCAGTACAACTAATAATTACAGGTACAAAGGTAGTCTCGTGTGATATATGCACACGCACGCACAACTGTGCTGTATTATTGAGCACGTCGAGCATTGGATTTTGTACACAACACATTAAAATGACGGTAACTTTTTTTACAATTTACTCATCACAATTGCATCTTAGCGGCTTGCATTTAATGTAGGTATGTACATTTCCCCCAACCAAAAACTATATTTTTACTTATTTAAAAATTTATTCATGTCAATTAAGAAACTGATGGTATGTATACTGAGCTATTGCAATTGTGCAACAGTGACTTTATAAAGTTTTTCTCTCTTAAAATTACAAATTTCAGCTAAGACAGTTATTATCATATTCATGTCAATCGTGCTCAAATATTTTACCGAAGTGACAGTATGGGGCAAGCTATGAGTCACATAATAATATGAAAACAGTTAAATTGAGAATTCCTTTACAACAATCAAGTTACGAATAGTGTAGTCGGCTCTGTATATAGTTGTTGATTGTTCCTACAACATTTTATGGCTTACACGGTTGCGGTTACAGATACAGATAGTTAATCCTGATCCTAGTGGTAATAATAATTATACCGTCTGTGAAGAACCAAAATGACCCATATCCGATGTAAGGTAGCTTCAAAATTAGTTATTCCATAAAAATAAAGTAAGAAGCATGCGTAAAATGTTAATGATAAATGTTAAAATGTTAAGATTTTTGGAAGGTGTACACTGTTCTATTTACATGTTTTTTGAAAAGCGTAAAATGTTCTATTGACACGTTTTTGAAAAGTGTAAAATATGATGATTTACAATGTTTTTGAAAAGTGTTATTTACAAGTTTTTGGTTTATTGCAAAATGATTCATTACATGTTTTAGAAAAGTGCAAAATATTCTATTTAAATACTTTCAAGACATGTTTCAATATTTTTGTAGATAGTGGATATTTTTTTGAGCTAAAAATGGATATGGATCATTTCGGTTCTTCACTGATGATATGACCTTCCTGCAGGGCCGGCGTGACGGGTGGTTCAGGTGGTCCACTGAACCAGGGCCGGGCTCAATAAGGGGCCGGGCTCAGGCTAATTAGCAAAATAACAGTGCAAAAACGTATACAAATTTTAAAAATTGAGGGCCGTAACCAGGAGCTAGACCATGGCCGGGCTACATGTCGCGCCGGGCCTGCCTTCCTGAATATGTAATCACTTGAAAATAAATTAGTAAATTGTTTAACATGCATAGCTTGCTAATCTAAATGACATTTCATTTTCAAACTTACCTCCGGGTGATTTAAATATTTTGTAACCAGTTCTACAAATATGTGGCTATACGGTGTACAGTTTTATATATGGCTGTGGATATGGACCAGTGTAGTACTGATAAGTACCCATAAGAATAGTCAAAGAATGATTTTCTGGTGAGAAAATAAAAGAAGACGTGATTTTTTAAGGTCCAATATTTTACGAATGATTTATTTTTTTTAAATTTCCTTCAGTCTCAAACTCTCAAAATTTCATCATATTGTTGACAATCTGATAAATTTTCAATGGTATGTATAATTCTTAGTAAGGCATTTATAATAATTCTATTAGAATTAATGTACCTACTTCTACTTCTATATTCAATAAAAGTGTCAAGCGTAAAAAATTGTGTGATTGAATGATGGATTGAAGATCCATTCACAAAGAATGCCAATGTCGGCAATAACATTGATATAAAACTACAGAACTATGAAAGTTCTGTTTACAAGAATTGTCACAGTTTAAATCTTACATTGTCTGTTACCGACAGTTGGTAATTGTAATAGTCCTTTCTCAATATCATATTTCACATACATAACCATAATAATATTTGACATCAAAAATATCTTAGTCCAATAACGAATGGTTATGGTTATATAATAATTCTAGATTAAATTTTATGTATCAAGAATGGTATATATTGTTATGTATTACCGCATTTATCTATATATGAAGAGTTTTTTGGCAAAACATGATAAGTCGGTGTTTTTCAAAAATAGGGTTATTTGTGTTATTTGTTCTGTTCAACTAGATACATTACTGTGTTGAATGGTAAAGGTCAAAGTTCAACCAAAGCAATTTTTTAAAATAGCCCAATTTTTGTTTTTTAGCCAAACGGGATACATAATTTCATTAAATTATTTTTGGCGAAATGGGATAAGTTTACCTAAAACCTGTATTTCTGATTGAAATTTGGTTTTTAAGTGTTTTTGCCTGAATAGCACAGGTAATGCAAAATCAAAAAAGACTTTTAATTTCACTGGGTAATTACCTTTCATGTACACAAATAAAAAAAATAGTCGATTCACAATTTAGAATACTACATATACCAGCTTTAACTCCTTAGAATTAAAATAATTGATGGCCAAAACACGTCACACCATATTATAAAGCAGGCATGGAAAAGCTATTAATTCATTAGGTAGGTAATACTAATGCATTGAGATTCGTCGTGGAACAAGATCAGTCCCTTGCAAACAGCTAATCCAATCTGATATTGGCTCTAGCTCTTTTATCTAGTCAATTATAATTAAATATAGCATTTCTAGATTTGCTGGCCGACCAATTTTTTTTTCTTATTACTCCCATTCAACGGTTGCTTTCTAATACATTCCATCAACCCCATTTTTCTCCACGTCTTTACACAGTCTATAAGCCTCAAAGTTCTTGGCGTGCTTGAATGTTTTCCAATTCAGTTTTAATCCGGGCAAAAGAAAATCTCTCCATAGGGTCCTCCTGCATGCAGCTCATCATTAAATTGTGGCTGAGATAAAATACAAACGTTTTTAATATTTTACGTTTAAAATTTAATTTATGAACTTAATTATAATTAAAAAAGTGCAACTCAAAATAAAACAAATCAAACCACAGCAATAAAATATATTACATTTCAGAATTTCCAAATTGAGGTTCCCCAATGAGACCGTCTCCACCAATTAAATCATCTTCAAAGCTTTTATCCCAAATTCTTCCAGGATACGGCTCCTGGCCGAGCGTAAATATTTCCCAGAGCGTCACACCAAAGGACCAAACGTCTGATTGAATGGAAAATGATTTATGAGTGAGCGCTTCAATCGCAAGCCATTTCCAAGGTATTGGTGTCTAATTAAATTTGTTTACAAATGGTATAAATATCATTGACTAATGAGTTCACATGAAACTGTTAATATGCTCGTATGAAGCGCATAAGTCTAAAATTCACTTAAGATAAATAAATTCTCATTCACGATAAAAAAATGTTCCACAAACGTCCGTCCGTACAGCAGGCTGCACTTTCTAGTTTAATTCATGATTAAATAATGTTAACTTTTTATGTGTACTGAGACGTAAATTGATAAAGATTTTGTTTTAAATGGGAAAAAAACCCACCGTTGACGTCTTGTGATAATTCGAGTATTTGAGAAGTTGACGGGAAAGACCAAAATCACTGATTTTTGGAATGTTTTTAGCTGTGAGGAGTACGTTACGGGCTGCTAGGTCTCCGTGAATTATCTGGAAATCACAAATTGGAATTCCTAATTATTTGGTATTTTATAAGGGGTCCTTCATAAATGATATCATGGATAGAGTTTGCGTTGGATTGTGACTTACATCCTTTGAAGATAGGTACATCATTCCGTTCGCAATTTGCCTGGCCCAGCTAATGAGATCCAGAGTGGAAATTTCTTGAATATTTTCAGGTTCCGTAGATGAAACCAAACAATAAGGTGTAGGTTGTGGAGTCGTATTGACCTGAACATAACCTGAATTAGCCAACTTGCTATGATGTTGATTCCATAAGTTACGAAAGCTCCGCCTACACTTACGAAGGTTGTTCAGTAGATCTCCTTTTTCACAGAATTCCAGTGCCGCTATAACTTCACCTTGTCGTTTAAAATCGTGAAAAAAAAATTTTAAGGACATTTAAGGAAACAATTATTATGGCGTAATTAGTGTCATATTTATAAAGCTGCATTTAACTAGTTAGAAAATTTTATTTATTTAACGTTGTTTACAATTTTCAAAAATTTGCACGCAGAAATAAATAATTACATTTGCTAATATTAGGAGTGACTGTGGCCAAGAGTGCAGCAATATTTTCATGTTTTGCCAAGTACGCCATGATTTTAATTTCAGAGAGAAACGCTTTAAAGTGCGACACTTGGGTCCCTAGTTTAGGTTTTTTTACAGCTACTTTCACATCTGATGTTTCATTTTCACCCTTTAGAATTCCAAGGTACACAATCCCAAATTCTCCTTGTCCAAGTACGCGGCTTTCGTCTAATTTAACAACCCAAATTACTGATACAGTAAGCACAATAAAATACAACAATATACTAGAGCGGACTTTAAAAACGGCCTACCGGGACTAGTACCCCTTTAGCTATTTAACAGTGCTTTAAAATTGGCTCTGCTTACCAATAGCTATCCGCTCTTCTGGCACTTCAAAATCCATATTAAAAGGCATTGACAGGATCGAAAAGTCTGAGCTCACGTCTTCAAGGTTCATGTACATGCTGCCCACTCGAAAAGCTTCCACATCTTGAGCGGTCAAGGCTCGGTACTTTTTTTTTAATTTTTTTAACTTACTTTTATTCCTAACAATGTAGTAGCTGAACACTATTACAACTATAAGAAATACTATGCAAAAACAGACAATGGCGGTGATTAACTCAGGTGTCCAGGATCTGGAATCGCTTGTGTCGTTTTTCACTGTAAACAAAAACTGTGCATGTCATTATTGCACCATTGCATTGTTGTGATCCACCAAGGGATCATCCATAATTAATGCCAAGCGTAGGGTCAATGGGTATTGGGTACTCAAAATAAGAAATAACAGCGGCAAAAACAAAATTTAAATTGTGTTTAATATTATTTACCTGTATACTTAAACGGATATTCAAACTGAAATTCGGCTCTTGCTTTAATTAACGCATCCTGATCCACAGTCCATTCAATTACTTTAGAAGCCATATCCTGAAGATCTTCTCCAGCGGCTCCACTCCAAAAATGTAGAAATTCCTCTAAATTCATAGCTTGATACCTCCCATCCTGTCCTGTCCGCCAGTATTGCTTCGATAGCTCAAAATATCTGTTAAGAACGTATGCTTCACCGTACTCCTTGTAAATTGGGATGAACCAGGAAAAAAAGCATCTTCGTGTATTATCCCTCCGTGCACCAGGTTTTCTCAGCGTTTCTTTCCAATCATCGACATCAGCTGGAGGTGAATTAGATCTTAATTGGCGGTAGATATCATAGAATAGAATATCTCGCTGATTGCTGAGTCACAAATATTTCGATCAGCATCGTTGTACATCCCCTTAGCCCCATACTGAATGATGTCACCGATTTGAGAGAAAATGGGTTCAAAATTTTGGACTGTTTTTGCGACAAGTCCATTTTCAAACTGATAGGTGGGAAAGTGACAGTCAATAATGTTACGATTACCTCCATTCGGATCGAGAAACGACTGACTTGAACACTCTGTGTCACTGGAGTTGAGCGAGTTGTTTCCATGCAGAATAAAAAAGAGGTGGGGGTCAGAGCCGATGGGGCCATATGTGTCTTTGACATACTTCCAGGCAGTTGAAAGATCAGAAAAATGCCATTGATATGCATTGTGATAGTTTCTGCTTCCGCCGGTATAATTCTCAACATTACTGTCGTAATAAAGAGCTACATGGTCATCAAAATCAGTGCGAGTTACATTTTGGTTGCTGGAAGGCGTAATGTGCCATGCTTCTTGTAGCAATAACGGAAGTGAGGTCCCATCTATGGTTTAAAAGGCCCAAAAAGTCAGTAAGAAGGTTTTAGCATATTACACAACTTTTAAAATCACACTAAATCAAACCTGTACGACATGGCGCGGGGTTTGAATTTAGAGGAGACGAATCATGTTGAATGAACTGGGTGGGCGGGCAAAGCAATCCGCAGTACGATTTAATATTGATTTAGGAGCGTAACAAAAGAATTAATTAAAACTATCAAAATGGTTAGTCGTATCGTCATTATAGCTAAAACTAAACAGGTACTAATTGTAAGGAGACAAAAAAACTCGGTACAAACTTTTTAATGGTATGAATTTCAATGGGATGATTAAACACAATACAAGCTTCTTAGCAGTGCTAGCAGGTAAATATAACAAACCGAATAATTTAATCCGGTTAAATACAAATTTTATTACTACAAAAACAATAAAAAACACTCACTCTGGCTGGTATTTTCCGCTCCACAAATGAAAAATACAAGATAGAAAATCCCCAAAGTGCTCCGTCTCACCATAATTATTTTCTTGTGTATGTAGTTTTAACTTGAAAAATTTTCACACATTTTAAGCGTCAAGTCAAATATTAGACGTACAATTTGTACACCTAAATTAATGAAACTCATGTTCGTGTTGGTGTTGAAAAAACAATAAACTTTTAAATTGAGTTTACATATTTATAATTAAGTCTGGGATTGATAACCCATAAACAGCAATAATATGTGTATCTTGATTGTTTAAAAATAGTTTACACCAATAACGTTTTTCGTAATATTATGCTACTGTTAGCTTGCCCTACAGTCACTGTCACTTCTGTCAAAGATATGAGCACAATTTTATTATTACTGTTATTAAAATAATAACAGTCTGGTCTGAATTTTGTAGTTTTCTACTATCACCTGTCGTTATTTTTATCTTTTATTTTACAGTAAGCAATACCAACAACATCATACGTCGGCAGTGTATCGTATAGTGATACATTTGGGGAAAAAATACATTCAAATCAAGCTGTTACTTTCGGCGGAAAGCTGATGTGGAAAAACAAGTTACCTACTTTTAACGTGTTAACGTGTACATAATTAAATCAGAATGATAGGGGATCGTCCACAAATTGATTTATCAAAAAATCTGCATTTTTATGACACCAAGACCTACACGTCATCATCACCCTCGTAACCATTTCTTAATTGGCTAACATTAACATAGGATGTCACGATTGGCCAGGTAGACTCGTTGACCGTGCCAATGGGATCAATTGTGGACGATCCCTGACCGGTTTTTAAAGTTCAATGCTTAACGATGAGAATTCCACGAAACAATATGTATACAAATACTTACTGCTTACAAGGGAGTGACGCGACATGCAACACCCATATTTCACAGAGACCCATGTCAAAAAATGGGGCTACTTTTGAATAGCACAGATCCAAAGTAACTCGAGTGCATTTTGCGTTGTGCGGTCACGGCGGCCCGCCGAAGTTTAAAAAAATTCAAATTTTAAAACTTTGCCACCCTATAACTTCTACAGTTATCATCCGATTTTGATGAAATTTGTTTTTTTGTGATCATTAGCCTTTATTCTATAAAGAAAATTCAAAATTCGAAAATTTTAATTTTTTTGAAAAAAATGTTTTAAAGGGCCTCAAAAATATACACTTTTTGTAATTTTTTAGGGAAAAATGAAAATTTTTGAATTTTTTAAAATCCTAATACTTCCTTCTAGAATAAAGGCTAAGGATCACCAAAAATCAAATTTCATCAAAATCGGACGAGAACTGTAGACGTTATAGGGCGGCACAGTTTTAAAATTTGAATTTTTTTAAACTTTAGCGGGCCGCTGTGACCAAACAGCGCAAAATGCACTCGAGTTACTTTGGATCTGTGCTATTCAAAAGTAGCTCAATTTTTTGAAATATGTCTCTGTGAAATCTGGGTGTTGCATGTCGCGTCATTCCCTTGTTAGCATTGTCTAATGTCGATGTGCTACATTAACTACATAATAGCAAAGTGAGTACGTGCATATAGCATAAGAACTGGTATTGATACTATTGCAGGAAAAAAACCCAACCAAATTTACTATTCTAAATTATTCATCAACATACCAAGACAATACTGAGTCATATCTAACCTGTTAAAAGTTACAATAAAGCCAGCTACGCGCGATGTTTGAAGTTGTCCGTCTGCCTTTGAATTGATCTTAATAATGCACATTGCACATTATAAAAGATAATTACGTGCATATGTGAGGCATATTGTTGGTCTCATCAGATTTACATAATTTTTGAAGATGAACAATCCCATAAAGTAATAATAGTCAAGTTTATTCACATTCAGAATTCAGATGAGTTAATTGACATTTATATACCTACAGAGAAGTAATTATGACTTCAACTATCATAACTAGCATAACTCAATGAAATTGGATTAATAGAAACTGCACTTATATATTTTACTAGTAATATTACTATTCCCTACAGGATGTCAACCTGGGAATATGCAGGAATTGATTTAATTTTGAGTTCTTCTCTATGGAATGAGAAGTCGGAATACAATTTATACAGATAATGCGTAGCTTAGCACATTCATGAATATTGAAATTATAGTTAGATACTAAATTTAATATTAAACGTACTTACAGCTCATGTGAGCTCATATCCTATAATGGGTAATTAGTGTAATAATATATTTGTTTCAGAGCATATTATAAGATAAACATGTAAACAACCAATTCAGATCTCTGATCTCTGTAAAAAGCTGATTTTCAAAACGGCCGGGTAGCCACGGGTTAGGTTTGACAGTAAGTTAAGACTTTTGTTACATTTTGAGTTCGAAATAACTTGACAAATACCTAATACAGAATTATGTGATCGTCACCATTTTTTCATTTTAACCAATTGTAGTTTTTAAAACAATTTTTATTTTTGGAATTAACCAGGGTAATAAGAATGAGGATATGTATGGATTTCAATAAAATATCGGATATTGCGACTGAAAAAGGCAAAGTACATCTTAGATCTTAATTTCAGTAGGTAATCAATAATTTTATATTTACATACATAAAACAAATTCATTCACAATCTCAAATATAAACTTAAATATCTTGAAAGGAAAATTATTGATCACAACTTTGCAACATAAATTGCTAGAGTATAGAAGCAATACATTCATTATGCAATTATTGCATTGCGTATTGCCATGGCACAAAAGTATTTACTTGCAAACAGCTTTCCCGGACATATATCAACTCCCTTTTCTCTGGTAAATTCCAACTTTATTACACTGTTAGATTAGTTGTAGGCCAACCGATTCCTCTCATTGACCGCGTTCAGCTATGTATTACTCGTCAATATAGTCCTTCCTATAACCCCGTGTTCCTCTATGTATTTAAATAGTCTCAGTCCCAGGTTTCCAGGCTTGTTTTAATATTTTCCAATTCAGTTTTAATCCGGGCAAAAGAAAATCTTTCCTTAGGCACCTCCTGCATACAGTTCTTCATTACATAGTAGCTGTTGTGAAACCGAAGTATTAGTTTTTAATAGTTACAAGTTCCAAATTTAATTAATGAAAGAAATCGTCACTAATACAGGTAATATGTTCAACTCAAAATTATGTAAAGCAAACTATAACAATTAAATGGTTTACATTTCAGAATTTCCACATTCAGGTTCACCAATGAGACTATCCCCATCAATTAAATCCTTCACAAAGTTTTTATCCCAATTTCTTCCAGGATACGGCTCTTTGCCGAGCGTAAATATTTCCCAGAGCGTAACACCAAAGGACCAGACGTCTGATTGGATGGAGAATGTTTTTTGAGTGAGTGCTTCAATCGCAAGCCATTTCCAAGGTATTGGTGTCTAATTAAATGTGTTTACAAAAGTTATAAAAAACAATATATGTTTACGACCAAGTTTGCAATAAAAACGCCACGTTGTTAGTAAGTATGTCTTACGATTAGTGTTTCTTAGTACGGCTGTCATTCGCGCAAGATAAATAAATTCTCTTTTACAATGAAAATATTTTACGAAAGTATGTCCGTATAAAAGTTTGCACTTACTAGTTTAGTGTGTAAGTTAAATATTGTTAGCTTCATATGTGTATTTAGTAGGTAAATTAATATGGATTTTGCTTTGAATGGAACTAAAACCTACAGATGAAGTCTTGTAATAATTTGAATAGTTGAGTAGTTGACGGGAAAGACCAAAATCACTTATTTTAGGAATGTTATCAGCTGTGAGAAGCACGTTACGAGCTGCAAGGTCTCCGTGAATGATCTGGCAAAACAAAATTAAAATATTATACTCGTTTGGTATTCTGAATAAAACTATAGTACATTCCTTAAGTTGTACAGTGCACCAAAAGTTTAAACATATTTTATGGGCTGTGGAAAAACCGAAATAATTATTAAACTTCAAAATTTAAAGAAAGCGTAAAAATGTCAGATCATGTATATTATACTTAATCAATAAATAAAATTCAAATAGCTGAAATTTAATAGCTTTATTAATGCTTGTTTTAAGTTTGATATACATACATTCTTTGAAGATAGGTACAACATTCCATTCGCAATTTGGCTGGCCCAATTAATCAGATCAAGTGTCGAAATTTCTTCAATATTTGCAGGTTCCGTAGCTTTAACACCGGAAGGTAAAGTTTTTGTAGTCGTATTGATCTCAACATAACCTAAATTAGCCCACTTGATATAAGGTTTTTTCCATAAACTACGAAAGCTCCGCCTACACTTTCGAAGGTTGTCCAGTAGATCTCCTTTTCCACAGAATTCCAGTGCCGCTACAACTTTGCCTTGTGGGTTACAATTAAAAATACATTGGAAGGACTTTTTCAGAACATTTATTTAGTATAAAAAATTTCGTAGTTGTAGCTGTCGTCAACTTGTTTTAATAATAATTCAAACTATTTTTTCTAAATTATAAGAAATCTACAGGCGTAAATCAAGCATTACATTTGCTAATATTCAGAGTGACCGTGGCCAGGAGTGCAACAATATTTTCATGTTTTTCCAGATGCGCCATGATTTTAATTTCAGAGAGGAGCGCTTTAAAGTGCGACACTTGGGTTCCTGATTTACTCTTTTTGACAGCTACTTTCACATCTGGTCTTCCATTTTCACCCTTTAGAATCCCAAGGTACACAATCCCCATCTCCCCTTGTCCGAGTACTTGGGTTTTGTCTAATTTTACGACATTATTTAGCACCACAAAGTTCAAGAAAATACAACAATATTTTGGAGCGAACTTTAAAAACGGCTTACTGGTACCAGTACCTCTTTAATCTACTTAAAATTGCTTTAAAATTGGCCCTGCTTACCAACAGCTATTCGTTCTGCTGGGACTTCAAAAGCCATATTAAAAGGCATTGACAGAATTGATAAATCTGAGCCGACGTCCTCAAGGTTCATGTACAAACTGCCCACACGAAAAGCATCCACATCTTGAGCGGTCAATTCTCGATACTTCTTCTCTAATTTGTTTAACTTACTTTTATTTCTTACAATGTAGAAGGTGAACACCACTATAACGACAAAAATTACTATGCAAAAACAGACGATGGCAGGTATTAACTCAGGCGTCCAGGATCCGGAATTGCTTGTGTCGGTTTTCACTGTAAACAAAAATGTGCAGGTGTTAAAATATAATATGATGTCAGTTGAGCATTACATACGTGGTAAAATATGTCAGGGGACTATATGTCAGAGGGCCACACCACGTATTTGCTATGGTGTCCCTTGGACATTATTTATTTGTACTTGCGATTCATACCATAATTGGTTATGGAGATTATAGCATTCTATTTCTAAAAGTCCTTTATTCACTAATTATGTATTTGCCTTGTACTTCTGTAATACAGTTTAGCAGTAGGTAATTAATTCACCATTGCACAGTATTGTACTGTTGTGATCAGCAAAGGGATCATCCATACATGATGCCAAGCGTAAGATCATGTATTGGGTGATAAAAAGAAATAAAGGCGGAAAAAAAACTGAAATTTTGTTTAATATTAATTACCTGTATACTTATACCGATATTTAAACTCAAACTCGGCTCTTGCTTTAATCAACGCAACCTGCTGATCTGCAGTCCATCCAAACGCATTTGTGGCCATATGTTTAAGATCCTCTCCAGCGGCTTCACTCCAAAAATGTATAAATTCCCCTAAATTCATAGCTTCGTACCTCCCATCCCGTCCTGACTTCCAGTATAACTTGGTCAGCTCAAAATATCTGTTAAGAACGGAAGCCCCACCGTACTCTTCGTAAATTGGGAAGAACCAGGCAAGAATGCATACTCGTCGGGTATTCTTACGTGCACCAGGTTTTCTAAGCATTTCTTTCCAATCATCGACGATATCTGGAGCTAAATTTGGATTGAAGTGGCGGTAGATGTCGTATAATATAATAATGCTCAATGCATTTCCGCAAATATTTTGATCAGCATCGTTGAGCTTCCCCTTAGCCCCATATCGAATGATGTCACCGATTTGAGAGAAAATGGTTCCAAAATCTGTACTCGTTTCTTCGAGGAGTCCATTTTGAAACTGAAGGGTTGGGAAGTGGCAGTCAATAAGGTTACGAGTACCTCCATTCGGATTCAGAAATGAGTGATTTGAGCACTTTTGGTCACTCGAGTTGAGCGAGTTGTTTCCGTGCAGAATGAGGAAGAGGTGGGGGTCTGGGCCGATGGGGCCATATGTGTCTTTGACATACTTCCAGGTAGTTGATAGTTTAGAAAAAGCCCAGTGATGTGAATTGTAATTGTTGTTGTTTCTGCTGGTGTAATCCACAATAATGCTGTCGTAATAAAGAGCTACATGGTCATCAAAACCAATACGAGTGACATTTTGTTGGTTGAAAGGCGTAATATGCCATGTTTCTGGCAAAAGCAACGGGGGTGTACTCTTATCTATGGTTTGAAAGATTTAAGAAATCAGTGAATTGTTTTCACCATATTGCAGTGCTTTAGTGCACAACTTTTAGAAGCACACTCATCAAAACTGTAATTTTGAATTATGTTACTGGGCACAGCAGTACGCGGTACGACTAAATAGCGATTAGGCAGCGTAAGAAAAAAATCCGGCGCTTCGCGCCGGATTTGTCGACCGGGGGCCCGAAGTAGATGCTGAGCTTACAGCGAACAATTGCTTTAATAAAGGAGTAGAACCCTATTTTTGCAACGCTTAAACTACGTGAGCGCCTAACTCCACTTAACCTTCTTCTACATGAATTTCTAATTTGATAAAGTCGCAACAAATAACGGAGAGATTCTTAAAATATTACTTGGGTAACGTGATTTATTTATTTATACATACATGTATTTATACATTTTATTTATTTACCCTTTTTCCGTAACAAACAAATTGCCTGTTTTAATTTGTTTTGAATTGATTATATTTGAGTTAAAATACTACATTTGTCATTGCTGTCCTTCCATGTATTATTTCTAAATCTGATATTACAACCTACTTGTATCCTTTTCATGTATGTATTTTATGGAAAAATTTGAACTAAATAAGGAAATAAAAGTCCAGAATAATAATAATAATAACGTCATTTATGAAAGATCCATGTAAGTTTTCTTGTAACATTCTGCATTCCAAGTATCTGTTTACCTTATTTTTAACAAATGCCGAGCAGATCCTTAAAATAGTGATGTTTAGAGGTCGTCATTTATGGAAGATCCCAGTATGAATACTGGAAGCATTTGATGATATGTGTACCCGTTTACATAATTTCAAAACTAATAATATTCGGGATACTTGAAATAGCAATATTTAAACAACCTCATCTGTGAACGATCTCCATATGAATACTAGTAAAATCCTATGTTAAAGATATTTCAACCTAATTTCTGAATTATTGACTGTGGTGATTCCTAGAATAGTAAAATTTGCATGGCGTAATTTATGGACGAACCCCATACGTACGCTCGAAAAATTCAATGTTGAGGATATATGTTTACTTAATTTTAGAACTATAACGGCATGGGAATCTCTAAAATGGTAAAATTTGAATGACGTCATTTATGAACGATCCCTGTATGCATACATACTAGTAAAATCCTATGTTAGGAATATATGTCAACCTAATTTCTGAAATAATGACTGGGGGTCCCAAAAATGGTAAAATTTTTATGACGTAATTTATGGGCGACCCCTGCATGCATATCAGTAAAATCCTATGTTGAGGATTTAATGTTAACCTAATTTTTGATCTAATGACAGTAGGGGTCCCTAAAACGGTAAATTTTGAATGACGTCATTTATGAACGATCCCTGCATGCATACTAGTAAAATCCTATGTTAAAAATATATTTCAACCTAATTTCTGAAATAATGATTGGGGGTCCCAAAAATGGTAAAATTTTTATGACGTAATTTATGGGCGACCCCTGAATGCATACTAGTAAAATCCTATGTTAAGAATATATGTCAACCTAATTTCTGAAATAATGACAGTCGGGGTCCCGAAAATGGTAAAATTTTTATGACGTAATTTATGGGCGACCCCTGCATGCATATCAGTAAAATCCTATGTTAAGGATATAATGTGAACCTAATTTTTGATCTAATGACAGTAGGGGTCCCTAAAACAGTAAAATTTGTATGACGTAATTTATGGGCGACCCCTGCATGCATATCAGTAAAATCCTATGTTGAGGATATAATATTATTATGTCAACCTAATTTTTGAACTAATGACAGTGGGGGTCCCTAAGACGGTAAAACGGTGTGTTTGACGCAGGGATATATATATCATAGTATATATTATATATAGCTAATTCCTTTGAACGCTTCCTGACTTCCTGACATGCGGTTTTCTATGGTATGTATATCTGAAAATTTCTATGGTACGAATACCTACTGAATGTCAGTATATGGAACGTGCGGCGCATGTACCTACCTACTTAGCTTCAGTGGCAATTATTGAAATTGAAATGCATGTAAAGTCTTGCCAAAGACCCGTTTTTCCTGAATGCATTTTAATGCTAAAAAGTTGGTCCATTATATCGTTAATTGTGAAAAACTGGTGAATCCGTTTAATTCCAAAAACAATAGGGTTCTATTCCATCGCATTCACCATCATTTAAAATTTATTTGAAAAAATCAAATTGAAAACTGTGACCTGTGGAGCACGACAAAAAATCACACATCGACAGACAGACAGACGGACGGACATAGCCATTCCTATAGATGCTCAGCATCTAAAAAGGAAAAGAATTAAAATGGTTTGTCAAACTGGTACGAATTGTACGGAGACATACAAGCTGGGTACAAACTATTAACGCTTAAATATAATATAAAAACTGCTTGGCAGTTCTCGCACTAAAATATTAGTACAAATGGGGGACGAAAAAACATGGTATGATCTAAAAGTGCTAACATTTAAAAAGTACAAATTGTAAGGGGACAAATAAAGCAATGTACAAACTAATAGCAATAGCGTTCAGAGGGTAAAAATTGTAAAGCGGCAAGAAATCAAGATAGAAAGTAACAACGTTAACACCAAGTGGGTACAAAATGTAAGGGAACGATAAAGCAAGGTACAAACTTGTGGCAGTTACATATGGTGTACAAAAAGGGTTATTTGATAAGTGCTTCCCAGCCCAGTAAATTATATTCAACATTTTCCTTAGACCTTGATTTCACTAGCGACTTTAACAACTGTTAGTTAACAATTGCTAAGTTATCAATAGTTAACTTTGTGATTTTACGAGTAGTTAGCAATGGTGAAACTATCAATGGTTAGTGCGATTTCACTACATAAATTGACAGTTGTTAGCCATAGTGCCCGCTTAAATTCAAAATGTTGAAGTTTAACAATTGTTAGCGTGACATAGCTGGGCATTTGATTTGCACTCGCACTCCACTCGTACGAGTGCAAGTCAAATCTTGTGCACTCGAACTCCACTCGCTTGAGTGCATCCAAAATATTTTGAACTCGAACTCCACTCAAGCTAATGACTCGTTGTGAGTGCAATATTTTCTGCACTCCACTCTTTGAGTGCAACTCTTTTGAGACATTCACATACAAAAATACATCCTTGGTGTGGCGCGAAGTTTAAAAATCGCTGCACTCTGAGTGCAGTCAAGGTGCACTCCGCTCCGCTCCCTTGAGTGCAATTTAAATTCCTTGCACTCGCACTCCGCTCACAGAGTGGAGCGGAGCGGAGTGCAGTTTTAGAGCGGAATGCTGCACTCCACTCGCTGAGTGCGCCCAGCTATGTAGCGTCATTTCACTACATAAGTTAACAATTGTTAGTTATAGGTCCCGGGAAATTTCAAATTTTAAAGTTTAACAATGGTTAGTGCGATTTCACAGGTTATGTTATTAATTGTTAACGCTAATTATCGATTTTAACAATTGATAAAAGTCAATCATTGTTAAGAGTTTAAAAATTGTTAGTTCACATTTCACGTAAAAATGAGTGATTAGCTAACTGTTGTTAGAGTTAACAATTGTTAAAGTTGCTAGTAAAATCAAGGTCTTAGGGTTTAAAAAATTCATATGATTCTAATAAAAACCTGCTCATCGGCTAAAACCGGTTTTAACATGGCGGCTGCAACCGGCTACAACCTTTTAACTAATATAAATAAAATATAAATAAAATATAAATAAATATTTAGTGTAATTATTATAATAAAAATAACAAATGGAAAATCATTTTACAGTGGTCTATTACAGAATAAGTTATGCCCTTGGCAAATTTCATAAGAAAATACTATTTCTACATTTGGTAATAATATAGTTAAAACTTAAAAATTCAAACAACCGAATTTCGTTTTACCTTTTTGTAAAAATCAAAGTAAAAAAAATTAAATCAGTTATGAGAAAGGCGATTTCGTTGGTGTGCCTTAATAAATTAAAAATAATCACAGTATCAGTAAGATATTGTGGATGAATGGAAATTTCAAATCGGTGTTTCAGGTTGCTTTATACTCATTTACGTTGTCATTACCAATTTACAAGAAATTACGTAAACCGTCTAGATATTGCTTTAATCTTTGGGAAAATTAAAAATATATTTCGTTAGTCACTTTCGAATCAATAAAAATTTTGGTAAATGTGCAAACGGTCAAAATTGGTTGAGATTTAGTTTTAGACGAGTAAGTTTTATTAAAAGAATCTGAATTTAAAATATAATATACGAATGGTCCTATGTCTTATGTCCGATCGTCTTTTGTACGAACGTCGTTTTGTACGAATTCTCGATGTTCGAACTTTAGTCTTTTGTACGAAATTTTGTTGTACGAATTCAAGATGAACGAAATTCACTTGTACGAATATTTGTTGTACGAATGTCAAATTGTGTGCGAAACCGCATTTGCACGTCAACTATAGAAAGAACTGTAGGTGTGTACGTTGAAACTGAAAGAAACCGAGTTTGAAAACAAATATTCGCAAAAGGAGTTTACTTTGACTGGTGTTCACACTTTCGAACGAGCAACTGCATTGGGAAAGAGATATTGCAGAACAAGAGTGTGGGAAGTTGGAATTGAGGGCCAAAAAATCCAGAATACAGAATAAAAGGCTGACTAGAATCGTTCAATTATACCAGCAAAATGGCTATCCTGATATTCTGCGTTTTTTATCTGCTATATCTTATGCACACCATGAACCCAAAGCCACAACATAACATACAGAGAAGAAATCATTCCACAAAATCCACAGAAATCGTACACAAAACATTCGTACAACCGATTATTCGTACATCGAGAAATCGTACAGACAGCGGATTCGTACATAAAGGATTCGTACATACAGGATTCGTACATACAGGATTCGTACATACAGGATTCGTACATGTAGAATTCGTACACGTAGTTTCGTACAAAAGCCATTCGATCATAAGACTCTATCCCATACGAATTATGAAGGGCCGAGCTGACGCTGTAACGATGTTTAATGGTACGACTGGTGGAGTTAAAATTAAAAATTCATTAATGTGAAGATGGCAAAAATATTTAGTAGTACAATTATTTGAAATTATTTTGCAAATGGTACATCATTAAATACAATTACATATTACTGAACAAAAAAGTATTTCATAATGATATTTTAATCTATTGTTTAATATCATAGGAACAAAATTAAATACACTCACTCTGGCTGCTAATTATCGGTCCACAAATAAATAGTGTAATGTAGAGAGTTTCCAATGTATTTCGTGTAACCATATTTTCTATTTTATGTATTTTTAACTGAAACCAGTGTCACACATTTAGCGTTGAATTAAATATTTGTAATAAAATATTTAAGTTTTTTACAAAAATAACAGTTTCACTCATAAAACCTATGTTAGTGTTGCTGCTGGCTAATCACTGAGCATTTAACTTGAATTTTTACATTTTTTTAATCCAGCCCTTTATTGTTTATCTATACACAGAACTATCAACTATATTTTTAGCTTGATAGTTAATTGTTATGAAAATGAATTAATTTACAATAAATATTTTCGTAATTTTGCGCGAATCTTAGTTTGTAAAACTTTGAGTTCTGTAACAGGTATGAACACGACCAGAATGATTATGATGACAACAGCCTTGGCTGGTAGTTTTCTCCTGCAGTTTTTTATCGTATTCTTTAGAATCGGAAACGATAGACTGCTCCGGCAGTGTATCGTGTATCTCGTGTATTACATTTGAGTAAAAATATGTATTAAATTCAAGAAGCTGCCTTCGAAGAAATGCCAGTACCGGTGAGTAAACTGTGAAACAAGTTACATTTAATGTGTTGTGCACAAAACTAAATGTTGTGATAGTCTTACAGACCATTGCACAGTGAGGGATCATTCACAAATTAATGTATAAAAAATTCGCATTGTTATGACGACAAGACGCACATGGTATTACCATATAACCGTTGCGTAAATGGTTAATTAATTTTAACATAAGATGTCGGCATTAGCCAGGTAGACCCATTTGTCCTACCAATGACAACGTTTATGGACGATCCCTAACAAGACCGGTTTTAAAAGTTTACTATACAACGACGAGATTCCGAGGAATTGATAAGTATGTAGATAGCAATTACGTGGAGTGGTTTAATTTTGATGCACCACATATTAAACACGCCAGTGCATGCGTACTGTATCTGTACCTACACTGATATATGATTGCATGAAAAAATAAAATCAAACTTATGATTGTAAATTATTCATCACCGAACCAAAACACTGCGGCATATCTAATAAATAACCTGTTAGAAGTTTCAATGAAGCCTACGTGGTACATGTGTAAAGTTGCCCGTCTGTCTCGGTCGTTGTATCGTGCTCAATAATGCACATAAAGCATAGATGCATATCTCTACCATATAAAGCCTTTTACACATATTATATCATACATTATTTTAAAATAATACATGCCTCAACTGACTGTAAGTAACTGTGTTACATAGAACATCCTCTGCAATTGCTATTTGTCCCCATTACTACAAAACATTTGTCTTAAACGGTTACAGGTAAAATTAACTAGTGCTATCGTGAAAATAAATATGACTTTTCTCAATATGCCAGGAAATTAACTTGCTTATAATTGCTTAATATTCACAGCGTACACTTACTAGCTATAGTGAAATGACAAAATTTAATTTGCAAACTACGGTTATTTAAATACTTTAAATGTAATATTGTAATTTTGAATGTATTATGGTGTTTTACGGCATGAATTTCATAAAATTAATCCGTTGTACATAATTACTTAATTAAATTATTATTGTTGTAAACTAAATTTAAAAAACTAAAAATTTAGTTATTTTATAACTACTGAATTTAAATGAATTTTAATACTTTTACTTTTGTAATTTAGTCAGGATTGTCTGGGATTACACAGAGGATGTTTTATGTACTTGATACAGTTACAGTTGGGGCAGTTATTGTTGTGCAATTATATATGCTAATATATTAGGTGTAAGGCCTTATCTTGTAAATAATATATTTGCGAACGACTATAAATTACAAGTGTCGCCACAGACGATAATCTGACTAATAAATATTACAAAGTAGCGTAGTAGTAATATTTAAATAAATATAAATACTAGCGATTTATTCAGCAGTTTCACTTTTTATCATATTTTCACAATATTAGGAAAACCTCAGGTCGGAGGAAAGCAATGACCACTTCTGTCACCCTCCAAGCCTCAATCATAGATCTGTCAATATTTTGTGTCGTTCAGTCAATCGTTCATTGCTATTTCCTCCTTCCATATGCTTTCTCATATATTCTCATTACAGTTCATCAGATCGTACTTAAAATTTACTATTCATAAAAAATCTAATCAATTATTTGTTGATTTTCAAATATTAAAACTAATCAATAAATCTGTAATATTTCTTTACTTGTTTCTCAAGTAACAATATTCATCTCTATGTAATCATGTGCATTATTAACTACAATGAAAATGCATACCTACGTGCAGCTTTGCGCTTTTAGCATGGATAAGTAGGCTTCATTCCAACAAAACGCAACTTGATTGAGGTTTTACCTGCAATAATAATTTTTTATTAATACAGGTACTTATGTACCTACCTGTGTGATACTTATGTTAAATGCATGCACTCACATCTTTATTATGTAGCACTACCACATTAAACCTCGCTACGTACTAACATACATACCAATTCCTCGAATTCTCGTCGCTGAAATTCTTGTTCCTAAAATCTGCATCTGTTATTACGTGCATAATTAAGTAGAGTACAGTACAAAGGCAGACGGGCAACTTCACACGTTTCGCGTAGTCTTCCTTCCAACTTCTAACATGTTTTACTAGACATGGCACAGTGCCTTGGTTTGTTGATGAATAATTTAGAATCCTAAGTTTGATTGGGATTTTCTTCCTGTAAAAATATCAATACAAGTACATGTTATGAGCATGCACTCACGTCTTTATTATGTAGTACATCAAAGTTAACCACGCTACGTAATTAGGCACATATATACATATCGAGTCCTCGAATTCTTGTCGCTGAGCAGTGAACTTTCAAAACCGGTCATAGGGATTGTCCACAAATGATGCCACTGGTATGCCCAATGGGTCTTGGCCACTGGTGAGGAATATATTAGGAATGTTTTGACGATGGCATATTATGTGGACGATCCCCTACTGTACAACTGTCTGTAAGATTTTTGCAACATTCAATTTTGTGCTTACCACAATAAATGTAACATGTTTTACAGTTAACTCATCAGCATTTCATAAAAATTTGTAGCGGCTTAAATTTAATATATATTTTTCTCAAATGTAACACCATTTGATACACTGCACTGCCGGAGTAATCAGCAATCTAGAATTAGTCGTCGTTATACCCATTTTAAAGATTAAGATAAAAATAAATGTGATAGAATAATTACTACAAAATGCCAATACTTGTATCAACATAATCATATTATTTTTTAGTCGTTTTTATATCTATATTACAGAATTCAAAGTGGTGCAATGTGTGATTCGCGCGAAAATACGAAAAAATCTATTGTAAATTTGTTTTTACAACAAACAAGTTACAAATAATTGTGCTGCTGTCTCAGTGCTGTGTAGCGATAAACGATCCTAGTATAAATTATGAAATTGTAAAAAACTCAAGTTAAAAGCTCATTGACTTGTCAACATAACCAGGAACATGGATTTGATCAGTGAACTTTTTTTTTGTTAATTTTAAACGTAAACATTCTATTCGAAATTCGCCGCTATGTGAAACTGGTTTCAGTTAAAATTAAAAATACACAAAATAGGAAATATGGTTAGACAGAGCTCACTAGGGGTTTTCTACATTATTACAATATTTATTTTTGGATCAGTAATTAGCAGCCAGTGTAAGTGTATTTTTTATGGTATTATACTGTTTAGATTCGTTTTGAAATATTTTTCAGTTCAATAGTATGTAAGTATTAATATTACTTGAAGAGTTTTTTGGCAAAACAGGATAAGTCCGTTTTTTTTCAATGAGATTATTTTTGTTGTTTGTTCTATTTAACTAGATACGTTACCGTATTAAATTGTAAAGGTCAAAGTTCAACCAGAACAATTTTTCAAAATAGCTTAAGGTTTGTTTCTTGGCAAAACAAAACAGGTTAAGTCCATTAAATTATTTTTTCAAAATAAGATAAGTCCATCTAAAATATGGATTTCTGATTAAAATTTGATTTTTGAGTGTTAACATAGTTTGCTTAAGACAATTGCCGTTTTTTCATTCTAATAAAATTTAAATTTATGTTGGTTAAAAGGTTTTAGCCGGTTTTAGCCCGTTTAGGCCGCCCTGTTATTTGTTTTAACTATAATAGTTTTTGCTATCCAGTTAAAACCGTTTTAGCCGGTGAGCAGATTTTAATTAAAACCCTGCCGCTTTTTCCGAACCCTGTAGAAAAGATTTGGCATAGTTAACTGGGCTGGGCAGCACTTATCAAACTCTTTTGTACACCTAAATGTAATCACAACAAAAACTAGTTTGTATTTAGCTTGTTAGTCCCATTACATTTCGTACTCCCTTGATGCAAACGCTGTTACTTTGCATCTTGTTTTCTTGCATCTTTCCAATTCGTACTCTCTAATTTTAAACGCTATTACTTAATACTTACGCTATTTTACTGATTTCTTGAATCCTTCGAACCATAGATGAGAGTACACCTCCGTTGCTTCTGCCTGAAACGTGGCACATTACGGCTTTCCACCACCAAAATGTAACTCGTACTGATTTTGATGGCCACGTAGCACTTTATTACGACAATATAATTGAGGATTACACCAGCAGAAACAAAAACTATTACAATGCACATCACTGGCCTTTTTCTGAACTTTCAACTGCCTGGAAGTACGTCAAAGATACATATGGCCCCTTCAGCGCTGACCCTCACCTCTTCCTTATCCTGCACGAAAACAACTCGCTCAACTCGAGTGACCAAGAATGTTCAAGTCAGTCATTTCTCGGTCCAAATGAAGGTGATCGTAACCTTATTGACTGTCACTTTCCCACCCTTCAATTTAAAAATGAAGTCGTCGTAGAATCAGTCCAAAATTTTTATACCATTTTCTCTGAAATTGGTCAAATCGTTCGATATGGGGCTAAGGGGAAGTACAACGTTGCCGATCGAAACTTTTGCGGGCCAGCAATCAGCTTTACTATATTCTACGACATCTATCGCCACTTAAGAAACTTAAAATCAAATTTACCTCCAGCTGACGTCGATGACTGGAAACAAATTTTAAAAAAACCCAATTCACAGAACGATACCGAACGAAAATGTTTTTTTGCCTGGTTCTTCCCAATTTACAAAGAGTACGGTGGAGCGTCCGTTCTCAACAGATATTTTGAGCTGACAAAGTTATACTGGAAGTCAGGACGGGATGGGTGG
This sequence comes from Dicyrtomina minuta, assembly GCA_949802685.1. Taxonomy (NCBI): domain Eukaryota; kingdom Metazoa; phylum Arthropoda; class Collembola; order Symphypleona; family Dicyrtomidae; genus Dicyrtomina; species Dicyrtomina minuta. Next base: position 12,834,549 of record OX461808.1, on the reverse strand, counting down.
TACGAAGCTATGAATTTGGGGGAATTTATACACTTTTGGAGTGGAGCCGCTGGGGAAGATCTCCAGCCTATGGCTTCTAAAGTGGTTGAATGGACTGTGGATCAGGATGCGTTAATTAAAGCAAGAGCCGAGTTTCAATTTAAACATCCGTACAAGTACACAGGTAATTAATATTAAACAAAATTTCAATTTTGTTTTTACCGCCATTATTTCTTTTTACTACCCAATAATTGACCTTACGCTTTTCATTATTTATGGATGATCCCTTTGCGGATTACAGCAGTGCATTACAATCCAATAGTGAATTAATTTCCTTCCCGGTTTTTTGTTCACAGTGAATAACGAGACAAGCATTTCCGGAACCTATTGGACGCCTGAGTTAATCCCTGCCACCGTCTGTTTTTGCATAGCAATTGTTGTGGTTGTACTAGTGTTCACCTTTTACATTGTAAGAAATAAAATTAAATTAAAAAAATTAGAAAAAAAGTACCGAGCCTTGACCGCTCAGGATGTGGATGCTTTTCGAAACGGCAGTTTGTACATGAACCTTGAGGACGTGGGCTCAGATTTCTCGATTCTGTGCATGCCTTTCAATATGGCTTTTGAAGTACCAGCAAAAAGAATAGCTGTTGGTAAGGTGGGCCAATTTTAAAGCTTTTAAATAGTTTAACGGGGCTGCAGGATCATTGGCGGTAAGGCGGGTCCAAATGATGTTAATTATCGTGTAAATTATTAGCGGTAGGGGCTTTGGAGCTATTGGCTGGTAATAACGAATGGGTCCTACTTGCTGTTAGTTTTTATATTCATTTTGAAAAGCAGGCGTGCTTGGGTGAGGAGTAAGGACTACAGACTGTAACGAAATTTACAGTCTCAGACCCGGCTTCAATCCTCGGCCACTGCTTATCGTTTACGGCTCGGTGTTGTACGGTAAACGTCACTGGATGGTTGATTGAAAACCAATCTCCTTCGGTGCTCTTTATTGACCACTAATTACTGTAGAGGCCTAGGGAATGGGTCTCCTTTACTGCGGAGGGGGGGACGGGGATTGGTAAAAGGGTACAAAGACCGATACGATCCAACGCAGTAGCCTTCTATTTCCTCACCCACAGTGACTCGTTGAGTCTGGTTGTATGAACTCGGTTAAATCGACCCAATGAATAAATTACATTATTATTATTATATTTATTTTGAAAAACAAAATAAAAAAATTATTTCATGATTTGAACCCAATATTGCACAAATTTTAAAATTTTATATATAACTATTGTTAGATGAGTTGTTAGCGGCTGGCTTTTGTTGGCCTTCTTCTTTAGGGTCTTGGAAAGTTGAGTTTGACTGCTTTGGCTCATAGCTAGGCGCACTCAACGAGTGGAGTGCGGCACTCCGCTCTAAAACTGAACTCCGCTCCGCTCCACTTAGTGAGCGGAGTGCGAGTGCAAGGAATTTAGATTGCATTCATGAGAGTGGAGCGGAGTGCACCTTGACTGCACTCAGAGTGCAACAATTTTTAAACTTTGCGCTACACCGTGGATGTATTTTTGTATGTGAATATCGCGAAAGAGTTGCACTCACAGAGTAGAGATCAGACAATATTGCACTCATAACGAGTAATTGGCTTGAGTGGAGTTCGACTGCAAAAACCTTTTAGATGCACTTAAGCGAGTGGAGTTTGAGTGCACAAAATTTGAACTGCACTTGTACGAGTGGAATGCAAGTGAAAATCAAATGTCCAGCTAAGCTTTGGCTGTCAGTAGAAATTTAATAAAACCGCGTTTAACTGGCAAGCCAAAGATGTGTTCACATACATATTTCTTTAGACGCGACGGACACGAACACGTAGATGACTTCCATTCCGAGTGATAAAAAGTAACAATATAGGCAGCAAAGTATAATTTTTAAAAAGTTGCAAATGATCTTTTGCGAGGTTGCATCTGAGTAAAGACAGGCTGGTAGATGATTCGCCCGGCCGAGGCGAGGGTTTGACGTATAAAATGGGAACGCTCTATTTTTACTACTGCCAAGGGTCCAAAAAAATAATGAATTTTAAAAAATGTACAATATTTTACTCTACCGCCAATAGGACTTTACCTAATTAACTGGCAATACGAAATCATGTACTGCCAATGGCCTTTTTGGCACCGCGGCACCGCCAATTGCCTTTGAGCCGTTTAGAAGGGTACTGGTACCGGTTGGCCGTTATTAAAGTCCGCTTCAGAATATTATAGGTATAGGTAAGAATATTGTTGTATTATCTTGTGCTTTGCTGTGCTAATTTATGTTGCTAACTTAGAAAAAAGTCAAATACTCGGACAAGGGGAGTTTGGGATTGTGTACCTTGGGATTCTTAAGGGTGAAAATGGAAGACCAGATGTAAAAGTAGCTGTCAAAAAAAATAAATTTGAAAATCAAGTGTCCCACTTTAAAGCGTTTCTCTCTGAAATTAAAATCATGGCGTATTTGGAAAAACATGAAAATATTGCTGCACTCTTGGCCACGGTCACTCACAACATCAGCAAATGTAAATATTAAATTTTGCGTGTAAATTTTTTGAAATTTAGAAAAAATAGTTTGAATTAATATTTAAACAAGTTGAAGACATCAATAACTACAACAATGTTTTACAAAAATAATGTGCCAAAAATGTACTTCAAATTTATTTTTAATTGTAAACCACAAGGCGAAGTTGTAGCGGCACTAGAATTCTGTGAAAAAGGAGATCTACTGGACAACCTTCAAAAGTGTAGGCGGAGCTTTCGCAGTTTATGGGGTCAACCTTATAGCAAATGGGCTAATTCAGATTATGCTAAGGTCAATACGACGACGCAACCCCTACCTTCTGGTTTGGGTTTAGCTACGGAACCTGGAAATATTGAAGAAATTTCGACACTTGATTTGATTAGTTGGGCCAGCCAAATTGCGAATGGAATGATGTACTTATCTTCAGAGAATGTAATTCATAAATTAGAACAAGCATATAAAGCTATTGAATTTCAGTTATTTAAATGTTATTTATTGATTACCTATTAAAATACACCATTCAAGATCCGATATTTTCACTCATTCTGAACATTTCCAAAATTAATTTATTTCGGTTTTTTGAAAAACCCCGAAAATACATACGTTTAAACTTTTGGTGCACTAAAACAGTAAAAATATGCACTATTTATAGAATACCAAATGAGTGAAATAATTCCTTTTGGTTTTTCAAGATAATTCACGGGGACCTTGCAACCCGTAACGTGCTCCTTACAGCTGACAACATTCCAAAAATCTGTGATTTTGGTCTTTCCCGTCAACTTCTCAAATACTCAAATTACCACAAGACTTCATCTGTACGTTAATTTTTCTCATTTAGATCAAAATCCATATCAATCTACTGAATAGGTACACATACAAAATGTACAATATTTAAATTATATACACTAAACTAGTAAGTGCATCCTGCTATACGGACAGACTTTCGTAGTCGTAGAATATTTTTATTGTGAATGAGAATTTATTTATCTTACGTCAATGGCAGGCGTAGTAAGAAACACTAACGAGCAAACCTCGGCAATGTGTTTTCTAGTTTATCCACGTTATATTTTTGTTTTCGAAAAGCGCTTCCTAAAAAACTAGAAACCGCTTAACAACATGCTGCGCACTCGAAAATGTTTTCAGTAAAATAATTTTTTTTGTAATTTCAAAACTGGCCGAAATTTCAGTTTCTGATTTTTCCCATTAACGTAACTATAGACAATTTTAGTAATCACACCTACCTGTATACATTATAAGATTATCAATAATTCTGAAATGTGTTCTGAGGAGCTGTAGTACTCCACGTTATTTATTTAAAAGCTTTTTATAACTGCAGAACGTTATCTATCTGCCCCATTATTAAACCAAATACATTAGCTTAGGCTTGCGCTGCATTGTTGGTTATTTCAATAAGTCTTTATATTGCATTGACATTATGTTTCAATTTAAAGAATATTTACTTATATAAATTACCGTAAGTATCAAAAGGGCTTATGCTCATATGTAGCTAAAAGCAAAACTCACTATGTACAAAAAAACTAGAATATCATGCCATGGATGTACATGGATCAATTTCCGATTTTCGAAGACATGTACATAGTTAAAATATTTTGCATTTTAAAACAAGCAGTTTAAGGGATCGTCCATAAATTATGTCATCATCTGGGTGAGTGGGTCCTAAAAGCTCCTTCGTTTAAGGCAAGGTTATGTTGAAAAAAGTTGGTATTCTACTGTTAAGGTGGGCGGGTTGATCATAAAAACTTAATGCCATCCATGACATCATTTCTTGACGATCCTTGAAGCCTAATTGTCTCTGTATATTTATGACTAAGATATACTAACAACGTGGCTTTTTTATTGCAAACTTGGGCGTAAAAATACATTGTTTTTTATACCATATGTGTACAAATTTAATTAGACACCAATACCATGGAAATGGCTTGCGATTGAAGCACTCACTGAAAAAACATTCTCCATTCAATCAGACGTCTGGTCCTTTCGTGTGACGCTCTGGGAAATATTTACACTCGGGCAGGAGCCGTATCCTGGAAGAATTTGGGATAACAACTTTGTGCATGATTTAATTAATAGGGACGGTCTCCTTGGTCAACCAGAATTTGGAAATTCAACAATGTAAAATATTTGATGAAAGTAGATTGCTTCATTTAATTTTGAGTTGAACATCATCTGTATAAATGACGATTTTTTTCTTGAATTAAATTTTAAACTTATAACGTAATAATAATTAATAAAACTTTGGTTTCCCAACAGCTACGATTTAATGAAGAACTGCATGCAGAAGGTGCCCACGGTGAGATTTTCTTTTGCCCGGATTAAAGCTGAATTGGAAAACATTAAAACAAGCCTGGAAACCTAAGACTGACATGTGAGACTATTTAAACAAATAAAGGAAAACAGGGTTATAAGGTGGACTATATTGGTGCGTAATAGCTGAGTGGGGTCAATGAGAAGAATCGGTTGGCCTAAAACTAATCTAGCAGTACAATAAAGTTGTAATTGACCAGAGAAAAGGGAGGCAATATAATTATGTCCGGGAAAGCCGTCTGCAAGGGAATAATTGTGTGCCATGACAATACACAATGCATTAATTACCTACTGAGTTGATTGCTTCTCTATGTTAGCAATTTATGTTGCAAAGTTGTGATCAATAATTTGAATTTGAAAATTTTTAAGTTTATATTCTCAATTGTGAATATTTTTGATGTATGTAAATATAAGATTATTAATTACTAATTATTTATTCAAATTGAAAGCATATAAAAGGGAATTACAATTTGTATGTAATGTCTTCTACACTGCTGCTTAGATTCACATCATTAGCATTATTTGATATTTATTTTTGATTTAAATTTTACTTTTCTCCTATAATAAAGCCTATAATAAAGTGAACTGAGATAACAAGATTTGCTTTAAAACGGAAGTTTATTTGGGTTTTTACCTGCAATTGCAATAATAATTTGTTAATAATGTAAGTGTAGGTACCTACCTATGTTATATGCATGTACTCATATCTTGACTGTGTGGTTCAACTATACATGAAACCACCACGCTATTCGTAATAAATTAAATTCCTACATATCAATTCCTCAAATTCTCGTCGTTAAAAAGTGAACACTAAAAACCGGTCAGAGATCGTCCACAAACATTGCCATCGTTAGGGTCAGTAGGTCTAATCAGGTATTGACAACATATTTTGCTAAAATTTGCCTTTAAAGTAAGCTATGAATATTAAATAATTATCAATTAATTTTCTAGGGATTATGTATTGGGAAAGGTCATAATAATTTACATTTGAATGTTAATCTATTAATGAATTTTATCTGTAACCGTTTAGGCCAACTTTGGAATAAGGGGCACTGTGCATTTACAAAGGATGTTCTATATACCTACCACAGTGACAGTCTTGGCACATATTAATATGTTGATATAATATAGTATAGTATACCTACTTACATTATATGTAAGGCTTAATAATATAAAGATATGCATTTTTGTTATTATGTGCATTATCAAGTACAATACAAAGGCAGACGTGCAACTTTGCACTTCTCGCGTAGGCTTTATTCTCAAACAGGTACATCGACATTAAACCATGATATGTAATTACTTACACATTGATTCTTGGAATTCTCCTCGTTGAGCAGTGAACTCTAGAAACCGGTCAGGGATCGTTCACAAATGATCCCATTCCTAGGGCCAATGAGTCCAATTGGCTAATAGTGACATTCCATGTTAAAGTTAGTAATTTACGCAGTGTTTATACGGTGATGCCGTGTGTGTCTTCTCTTGGCGTCATAAAAATTCGGATTTTTTGATACATTAATTTATGGACGACCCCTTCATGTACAATAGTAAAAAGACTATCACAACATTTCGCTCTGTGCAGAACACTAGAAATGTAACTTGGTTTACTATTTACTCATCAGTTTTCTATCAAAACTTGTACCGGCTTGACGTTAATGTATATATATTTTTCCCAAATGTAACACTATTCGATACACTGCCGGAGCCGGAGTAATCTGTAGTCGTCGTTACCTATTCTAACGATGAAGATAAAAATAACTATTGTAGAAAATTACAGAATTCCAATACTTTTATCATCATAGTCATGTTAGAGTCCTTTTCATATCTATTAAAAAGCTAAAAGTGATGCAAACATAAAAATTCGCGCGACAATGTGAAAATAAAACTGTTTTAAATTCCTTTATAACAATCAAGTTGCAAATAGTGCTGTGTATCCATAACAAATCCTAGGCTGAATAATAAAAATGTTAAAGTTAAAATTGGTGTTCAAAGTTCATTGATTTGTCAACACTAATACAAGTATGGATATGATTAGTGAAGCTGTTGTTGTTACCTATTTTAAACGTAAAAATTTTATTTCAAATATTTGATTTAGCGCTAAATGTTTTAAACTCGTTTCAGTTAAAAATACATCAAATAGGAAATATGGTTAGACGGAGCATATTAGTTAATTTCTGCATTACATTATTGCTTTGTGGAGCGGTAATTAGCAGCCAGAGTGAGTGTAGTTATTAATTTTCATAGTATTACGCCTCAGATTTAAATATAATTTTTAAATACTTTTTGGTTCAATAACATGCATTACCATTACTCAATAATGTACTGAGATTTTTACAATAGTTCCAAATTATTGTAGTATTAAATATTTTCACCACCTCAGAATTAATGCCCTTCTAATTTCGACCCCACCATTCGTACCCTTAAACATCGTACCGCGTCAGCTCGGACCTTATGACCTTAATAATTCGTACATTTTAAATTCTGATTCTTCTATTAATTGCAAGTACAGCCAACTTGTCTAACACTCAAATCCAACCAATTTGGACCGTATTTCAATTAAAATGGTATGTCTGTAGGTACCATTGTGAGACAACCCTTTGGAAGTCTTTTTATTTTGTGTCGTCACCTTGAAATTAAAAACCTTGAAAAAATTCGAACCTTACAGTGATATTATTATTTATGATTAGTTTCAATCCAGCTTGTACGGCTTTTCTTTGATAAGTCATGCCCATGTAGGTACGTCATGCCAAAGCTAAAATTGCACACTTTAGTATGTTCCAGTGTGAAAAAGAATAAAAGAACTGGGTTTGGAGGTGAATTTAACCTTACCGGGGTTTGAATGATTAAAAGCGGCTGCCAAATTTTTTGTTTTTTGGGACAAAACCGGTTTTAACGGCTAAAGTTGATTCATTCCATGAAATTATTTCAAAATTAATTAACAAACTGTATTTATAAATCACCTAGAAAATATTAAGTAAGCGTTCGTAATTACTTGTAGTTTTAAAATTACAAAATGCAATGTGCATAAACTAAGCTAAATAAACAGTTTAAAATTTCCATTCATGCAGTATATCTGACTGATACTGATACTGATCGTGAGTCAGTACTTTTTATTGGTTTTGACACACCAACAAAATTGCCTTTCTCATGATTGATTCATTTTGTTTTCGTTTACTTCTCTCTTCAAGAAAAATTGAAATAAAATAAAATTATTTTTTCGAGAAATTTTATCTATAATATTATATACTAACTTTAGAAATAATATTTGCTTATAAAATAATGTCGAGGGCATAGTTTATTCGCTGTAATACAACACTATAAAAAACTTTCTTATTCGTTTTTTTTATTCTAATAAATTTGATATTGTTTTATAATTTATTTATATTGGTTAAAAGGTTTCAGCCGGTTTCAGCCGCGCGGTTAAAACCGGTTTTAGCCGCCTGGCTGAAACACGTTTTAGCTGCCCGGTTAAAACCGGCTCTAGCCTGCGAACATTTAAATCGGGCGGCTTTTTACAAACCCTGGAAACAAAATATACTTATTTTTCTGGACTGGGCAACACTTATCAAAATATCCGCGTACTGCTATGCCCAATCGTTTAGTTGAAAAAGTAATATTTTGTACTCCTATGATTCGTGCCTCCTATATTCGAGCCCTGCAAAGTTATAAAGCTTTCATTAATGTGTTTCTAAAAGTTTGGCATTAAAGAATACTAGAATATGCTGAAGCGTTTAATTGATTTTTTGGGTCTTTGAAACCGTAGATGGGACTAATTTTCCGTTTCTGCTAAAAGAAACATTGCATATTAATAGATACGGCAACCAAAACGTAACTCGTTTCTATTTTGATGACCACGTAGCTCTTTATTACGACAGCACCATTGAGGACTACACGCTCGCAAGCAACAACAATTACACAGCACATCAATGGCTGTTTTCTGAACTTTCAATTGCATGGAAGTATGTCATACACACATATGGCCACATTGGCCCAGACCCCCGCCTCTTCCTCATTCTGCACGGAATCAACTCGCCCGATGCGAGTAACCAAAAGTGTTTGAGTCAGCCATTTTTAAATCCGAATGGAGGTAATCGTAACATTATCGACTGTCACTTTCCCACACTTCAGTTTGAAAAGGGGCTCGTTGCAAAAACAGTTCAAAAGTTTCATACCATTTTGTCTCAAATCGGTAACATCATTCGGTATGGGGCTAAGGGGAAGTACAACGTTGCTGATCGAAACTTTTGCGGGTCAGGAATCAACTATATTCTATTCTACGACATTTACCGCCACTTAAGATCCAAGTTACCTCCAGCTAACGTCTTTGATTGGAACGAAATGCTAGGAATGCCTGGTACTTTGCGGGATAACCGAACATGCTTTTATGCCTGGTTTATCCCAATTTACGAGAAGTACGGTGGAGCATCTGTCCTTAACAGATATTTTGAGCTGACGAAGTTATACTGGCAGCCAGGACGGGATGGGTGGTATGAAGCTATGAATTTGGGGGAATTTATACATTTTTGGAGTGCAGCTGCTGGAGTTAATCTTCAAAATTTGGCTGCAAAGGCATTTGAATGGACTCGAGACCGAAAGGTTGCGTTGAATAAAGCAAGAACCAAGTTTCAGTTTAAATATCCTAATGAGTATACAGGTAATTAATATTAAACAAAATATCAGTTTTTTTCCATTAGATAGTTTTCACTTACCCTACGCTTGGCCTAATTTATGGGCGATCTCTTTGTGGATCACAAATAAGGACATTACAATAATTCAATATTGCATTATTGACCTGCATATTTTTTTGGTTTACAGTAAATAATGGTACAAGGGTTTTTAGATCCCAGACGCCTGAGTTAATCCCTGTCATTATCGGTTTAGGCATATCAATTGTTGTGGTTATAATGTTATTCAGCTACTACATTGTTAGGAATGGAAGAAAGTTAAAAAAATTAGAAAAGAAGTACCGAGCTTTGACCGCTCAAGATGTTGATGCATTTCGTGAGGGCAGTATGTACATGAACCTTGAGGATGAAGTCTCGGATTTGTCAATTCTGTCAGCGGCTTTTAATATGGCTTTCGAAGTCCCAGCAGAGCGGATAGCTATTGGTAAGCAGGACACTTTAAAGTACTTTGAAGCGGTGCTGGTACCGGAATCGCTAGACCGTTACCTGTCGCATTTTAAATATTGTTGTTTCTTTTTCTGCGTTGCCACGTTAACTGATGTTGTTGAATTAGACGAAAACCGTGTACTTGGACAAGGAGAATTCGGGATTGTGTACCTTGGGATTCTTAAAGGCGAAAGTGGAAGACCAGATGTGAAAGTAGCTGTTAAGAAACCTAAATTAGGAACCCAAGTGTCTCACTTTAAAGCGTTTCTCTCTGAAATTAAAATCATGGCGTATTTGGAAAAACATGAAAATATTGCTGCAATCTTAGCCACGGTCACTCTCAATATTAGCAAATGTAATTTTTAAATTCCTTTTGTAAATTTTCGAACATTGCGAAAAACGTTACGGTGTAATTTTTTGTCTTAAATGTCCTCAATAGTGCTATGTTATAATATTATATACTATATTATAATGTTCCTAATTGTATTGTAAACCACAAGGCGAAGCTATAGCGGCACTGGAATTCTGTGAAAAAGGAGATCTACTGAACAACCTTCAAAGGTGTACGCTGAGTTTTCGTAATTTATGGAATCAACCTTATAGCAAGTTGGCTAACTCAGATTACATTGAGGTCAATATCACAATCCAACCAACACCTTATGATTTAGCTTTATCCACACAACCTGAAAATATTCAAGGAATTTCCACACTTGATCTTATTAGCTGGGCAGGCCAAATTGCAAACGGGATGCTGTACCTATCTTCAAAGAATGTAAATCACAACTTCAAACAACCATATAAAGCTATTTAATTTCGGCTATTCAAATGCTATTTATTAATTAATAATTATAATACACAAGAAAAGATCAGAAACTCCAACCATTTCATGAAAAATTAATAATTATTTTAGTTTTTTCAAAGTATCGAAAATATGTTTAATCTGTTGGTGCGCTGTAAAACTTAAAATATGCGCCAGTTTGAGAATTCTATACAAGTAAAATATTTAAATTTGTTTTTTTCTAGATTATTCACGGGGACCTTGCAGCCCGCAACGTACTCCTCACAGCTGACAACATTCCAAAAATCAGTGATTTTGGTCTTTCACGTCAACTAATCAAATACACTAATTATCACAAGACTTCATCTGTACGTTTTTTTTTCATTTTTTTCAAAATGTATGTATATATATTTATTTATTTATGAGTTCACATAGAATTAAAGTTTATTTAATTAGATATTAAACCAGTATGTGCACCCGGTTGTACGGACCGACGTTAGCAGCACATTTTTATCCTAAATAAAAATTTATTTCAAGTCAATGGCAGTCAATACACATAATACGAACAACTTGACTGTTTTTATGCAAACTTGGTCGTAAATGTTTTTATATAACTTTTGTAAACAAATTTAATCAGACGCCAATACCATGGAAATGGCTGGCGATTGAAGCACTCACTCACAAAACATTCTCAATCCAATCAGACGTCTGGTCCTTTGGTGTGACGCTCTGGGAAATATTTACGCTCGGTCAGGAGCCGTATCCTGGAAGAAACTGGGATACAAATTTTATAGATGATTTAATTGATGGGGATGGTCTCCTTGGTCAACCTGAATTCGGAAATTCTGAAATGTAAAATATTTCATTGAATGGTTGAAGTAGTTTGATTTTTGATTTATATAATATCAAGTCGTTTGTAGTCTCCATCTAATTAAGTTATAAACAACACTTTTTAACAGTTAAATTCATAAATTAAATTTTAAACATATAAATTAATAAAAAATATAAAATGTGTTTTACAACAGCCACGATTTAATAATGAGCTGCATGCAGGAGGTGCCAACGGAGAGATTTTCTTTTGCCAGGATTAAAACTGAATTGGAAAATATTAAAGCAAGCCTAGAAACGTGAGACTGATACTATATGTAAAACCGTACCGAAAAATGGGTTTAAAGTATGGACTGTAATAAGGAGTAACCGCTGAAAGGACGCAATAAGAAGAATTGGTTGGCCTATTGCTTAACCTACGTACAAGTTTTATAAATTTATAATTGACTATTGACTAGATAGAATGGACTGATATAGATCCGGGATATATATCCGGTTTTGCATTACTTGTGCTACTCAGGCAAAACTACAATGTATCTAAAATAGGATAACAGTCTAAGATAAAAAGACGACATATTACTGTGTTAATTTTCTAGCTCAATTGAATTGCTTGTTATTCGTATTTATACTGATATTAAAATTTAAAATAATTCATAAAATACTTTTAGCTTGTTATACTTACGTATTGTTATGACTCTAAAATGTGATAAAAATTGTACATTTCAACCCTAATACAAATTAAACACACAAAATGTTCAAAAAACCTTTAAATTATAAGTTTACAATGACAATTTTTGTAATTTCGCTAAGTAAGCTGTGAATAGTAAACACTACAGGATTAAATAATTTTATCTGCGAAAGTTTAATACAAATTTTTTAGTAATAATTCGAGCAACGGCCAATCACAGAGGATTTTTTATTTTAGTTTTGGCATTTATTTATATTTTGAAATAGCGTATGACAATATGTTGTGTGGGCTTTATACTATAAGGATATGCATTTGTATTAATATTATTATTATGTGCATTATTAAGTGCAATACGACGGCAGACGTTCATTTTTACACTTCTCACTTCTTGCATGGACGTGTGGGCTTCATTGACGTCATTTTAACAGGTTGTAAGATATTAAGCAGTGTATTGGGTTTTTCTCTGTAATACAATTAATACAGGTAGGCAGGTAGGTAGGTTTTTATGATATATGCACACGGACTCACAAGTGTACTGCATTACTTAGCACATCGACATTAAAAGCCACGCTGACGTTGTTACATACATACCGATTCTTCGAATTCTCGTCGTTGAATAGTACACTTTCTAAACCAGTCAGGGATCGTCCACCAATTATGTCATCAATAGAACCAATAGGTTCACTTGGCTACTGGTAATATTCCACGTTACAGATAACCATTTACACAATCGTGAAAAGTTGTTGACATGGGTGTCCTGAGGTCACCAAAATGATGATATTTTATTCAAGTTATTTGTGAACGAACCCTCCCTGTACAATAGCCAGTAAAACTATTGCCGCATTTGATTTTGTATACAACATATTCAATTAAATGCAAATATGTTTTTACAAATTACTCAGAATTCCATCGTAGCGGCATAAATTGGATGCATATTTTCCCCAAATCAAAACTATAGTAGAAAATTACAAATTTTAGCCAATACTTTTATCATCATAATTATGTCAGTCGTGTTCATTTCTTTTACAGAAGTGACAGTGGGGCACACTAAGAGTCGCATGATAATTCCAAAAAAAGCTATTGTAAATTTCTTTTTTAGTAGGGGAGTGCGTATGTGTGATCGGGTTCATTTTTTATCAACTTTGAAAATCTGTATCTTTTTCCACAGACAACGTACAATAACGAAGAAGCTATCATTGTACTTCTCTATTATTACTGTATGTACAAAAAAATGATCAGTGTCGAAAATTAAAATTTGCAAGAGATACAGGTCATTGTACGAAAAAACTGCGGAAAGTCTTACAACAGCCCAAGTGCCCTTAATGTGATCAATACATTTAAAGTTAATGGTAAAGTAGGGTCTTAAATGTGACAAATTCAAAAAAGTACTCAAAACTTTCATAATTTTACATAGCCAGAGTTTTCAAGGAAAGAAGCTGAAATCAGTAGTGAAGATAGTTGAGACTATAGGTTGTATGAATATTAGATGGACAGATTTTTAAAGGCGGTAATATTTGAACGGCGGCCACTGATCACACATAAGGGGTGATCACATTTACGCACAGTACTACTACAAATAGAAGTCAGAAATAGTACCTACGCTATCCTGATACACAATTATGGACTTTTTAAAAAAAAATATTAAAATTCAAGTTAAAAGTGTATTATTTTGCCAACACCAACACGAAAATGAATTTAATTAGTGATACTGCTATTTTTAACGACTTAAATGTAAAAAGTTTATTTCTAATTTTTGATTCGACGCTACATGTGTAAAACTTGTTCAAGTTAAAAATACAACGATGGTGAGACGGAGAACTTTGGGGATTTTCTATAGTACTTTATTCATTTGTGGAGCGGTAAATAGCAGCCAGAGTGAGTATATGTGATTTTTTTTTATTGTAGAAACTTTATTGTGTTTTAATATTTTTCAGGTATTTATTATGTAATAGATATAATTATAACTTAATTATCAATCATTTGCAAATTGTTTTCTCTATTAAATTTTTCGTCACGTTAGAATTTGCGCTTTTACAGTCCCTCACCATCTTCGTTCCTCACACGTTCTTTTCTGCTCTGCGCCTTTCTCTCTCTCTCTCTCTCTCTCTGTGTGTGTGCGCCTACCTAAATTATAGAATATGCCAGTTGCATGGAATATACGACAGTTAACAAGATGATGGCTTTTGCCTTGCTGGCAAAATTATTGTTAAATTATACCGCGCGTTTTCATGCACACTAAATAAATTCAAACAGTACTAATTTGTACCCCTATAATTCGTCCCCTCCAAGTTTAATCTCAGCCAAGTCAAACCATGTTAATTATACCCTGTTACTGAAAATATTTGGGTTCCTTAAAGAAATTTTGTTTGGTCATGCCTCTTATATGAATATTTTGCATTTTCATTTAAGATGCTGATCCCAAAAGAAATTTTCCCTTTCTAAAGTAAAATATATCCTTAAACAAATGTAGAAGCTTTCCTTTAATGCAAAATCGTTCATATTCCTTAAGGAAAATATCCGATTGTCATTTGGGCACACTTCCCTAAAGGAAAGTATCGTACAGCACGAAAGAAATGCAATAAGTGGTCATATAGGCGCATATTCTTAAAGGAAAATATCGTGCCGCCCAAAAGAAAGTATCAAATCGTCATGCGCAGTCCATGCTGTCTTCTTTCGTTCACTCCTTCATAAGCAGTAGGAATGCAAGATATGCGCATTTAATGTAATGTGTACCGGTGGCTGAGCATGTATTACAGCAACATACGAGCAGCCACTCGTGAGCGACAATCAACCAATACTGGAGTCGGTCGTTAGATTTCTGAATACGCGCTAAATGCAAATTCTCGAAGAACGGAAAAATTAGTTTTTCTCCACATCGTCAGTCAGCCACAGTGAAACTGATTCGAATTTGACTTATAGTTGTGATTCATAAAATAAATAACTTTTGCAGTTAATTATGGTGCTACAGAATTTAACTGCTATCGTTAGTTGCAACCTGCTATTAGTGTAAATAGGGATTCTTGGGATTTAACAACATGGTACGTCTTTGACTCATCGTTGATACCAGACAGTTTGGACCTACTACAAGCCGGTAAGTTCACTTTAATTTTTACCACCTAATTATTGAATTTTATTAAACTAACTAGTTGTTAATGCGAACTAAGATTTTCAGTTCACTGAGTGGAAGCACTAGTTGGTAATCCACAACAATGATTAAAATATTAAGCTGGATGTTCAATTCCTTTTTTTTTACTATTACTACATTTGACGTTATAGTTAACTGAGTTCTGAGCATGGGAAGAGGCGAAGGCAGGCAGGTCACAGGCGAAGGCGAGTACCTAATGCTTTCCTTACTACTGACTGACACTTGGTTTGATCCGCTGACCTACCCACATTGACCTACGTAAGTTGTGTTGATGCATTTTAATTCCAGTGATTAACGTAGCTAATTGCATATTTGTGTCCTACAATCATACTCAACTACTAATACCAAATACTAACTTGAGATTAGTATATGGGAACACGAACAAGAAGATTTTTTTATCCTGATCTACATTAGTAGAGCATTAAGTAACGTGTTTACGTTTACTAATTTTCTTAATTCATATTTCATAGGGTCCGAAATTGTGAGCAGAAGAAAGAAGCGTGTGGTTGTATACTATTTCTATTTTTGGTGACTGATGACTGATGCCAAAAATGTTTTTGAACTATGAGCGGAGTTGCAGATTTAAGAAAATAGTAATATTTATATTTTATCCAGAAGATATCATTTACGTAACTTATTTTCACCTTTTACAAATTTAATAATGAATAATAAATTGGTAATATGAAATTATGTGAAACCAACAGTTTGATGATTCTATTATTTATCACTATAAGCATATTTGGGCAAATGTGCATTTTTCTTCAGGGATGTTTTCTTTCATGCATAACGCATACATCTGCCTTTCAAGAAAAGTGACCAAATTCCCAATGGAAAGTTAACCGTTTCTTTTGGGAAAAATGTTCGGGATTTTTAAAAAAACTCCCAAAACATTTTCTTTTGGCCCGAGCATATGGGTTCCTAAGTTGTGCACTATAGAATTATAATTTAATATTAAACTTTATACTGTTTTTTTGTTTGAATTCTTGAAATAATAGATGGGAATGCACTTCCGTTACTGCTAGCAGAACCGTGGCACAGCGCCTCATCCACCAACCAAAATGTAACTCTGATTGATTCTGATGACCACGTGGCTGTATATTACAACACCATCTTTGAGGATAACACGGTCGAGAACAACACCTTATACGAAGCACATCATCAATGGCCTTTTTCTGAACTTTCAACTGCCTGGAAGTATGTCAAAGACACATATGGCTCTATCGGCTCTGACCCCCACCTCTTCCTTATTCTGCACCGAGACCAATGGCCCCACCAGGCTGATCAAGGGTGCCTGAGTCAGTCATTTTTAAATCCAAATGGAAGTCACCGTCCTCTTATTGACTGTCATTTTTCCACCATTCAGTTTGAAAATGGATCCGTCGTAGAAACAGTTCGAATTTTTGAAAACATTTTTTCTCAAATCGGTGATATTATTCAGTATGGGGCTAAAGGGAGATACAACGATGCTGATCAAAATATTTGTGGAACTTCCATGAGCGATATTCTATTCTACGACATCTATCGCTTCTTAAAATCCTCGTCATCTCCAGCTGACGTCGATAATTGGAGAGAAGTGATGAAAAAACCTGGTGCACGGGGAAATGACCGACGAACATGCTTTAATTTCTGGCTCATCCCAATTTACGAGAAGTACAATGAAACCTCCGTTCTTAACAGATATTTTGAGCTGACGAAGCAACACTGGCGGACAGGACGGGATGGGAAGTACGAAGCTATGAATTTGGGGGATTTTATTCATTTTTGGAGTGCAGCCGCTGGAGAAGATCTTCAACAAATGGCTGACAAGGCTTTTGAATGGACTGAAGATCGTCGGCATGAATTGAGTAGAGCAAGAAACAAGTATCGGTTGGAATCTCTGTATGATTATACAGGTGATTAATATTAAACAAATGAATTACTTTTTTAAAAAATATGCCGCCTCACCAGCTGTTAAATATTTTTTGTACAATATTAGAGCACACTACTCACGTTGAGTTCGTTTTCGTTATAACGTTTGTTTAAGATAATGATTTACAAATTCGGTTTTTTAAAATTAAAGTATTTTTGAAAGGAACAATATAATAACCCTTCGAATTTTTTTTCAGTCAACGATGTGACACCAATTTCAACAGAATGGATTACTAGATTCTGGAGAGACCAGTTTATCGCTGTCATAGTCTGTCTTTGCGTAGCATTTTTGTTTGTAATAATGGTATTAATAGTCTTTATTGGGAAAAATAATAGTAAGCTGACAAGGTTGGAAAATAGGATTCGAGAGTTGACTGCTCGCGATGTGGATGCATTTCGAGTGGGCAGTATAAAAATGAACCATAATGTGACCTCGGATTTGGCTATTCTGTGTATGCCTTTTAATACGGCTTTTGAAGTCCCAGCAGAGCGGATAGTTTTTGGTAAGCAGGACAATTTATTTTTAAAATAGTTTAAAGAGGCACTTGCACCATTGCATTGTCCGCTCGAGAAAATGTTTTTTTTTGAGCTTACTGTATTGGTAATTTGGGTTCCTAAATTAGACGAAAGCCGCGTACTTGGACAAGGAGAATTCGGGATTGTGTACCTCGGGATCTTAAAGGGTGAAACTGGACGACCAGATGTGAAAGTTGCTGTCAAAAAGAATAAATTAGGAACACAAGTGTCTCACTTTAAAGCGTTCCTTTCTGAAATTAAAATCATGGCGTATTTGGAAAAACATGAAAATATTGCGGCACTCCTTGCCACCGTCACTCTCACTATCAGCAAATGTAATTTTTAAATTACTTGAAAACCAAGAAAAAATGTTGACTGCATAATGCTTGTTAAACGTTGTTAACAGTTTTGTATTTAATTGTAAAAAACAACAAGGTGAAGTTATAGCGGCAATGGAGTTCTGTGAAAAAGGAGATCTACTGGACAATCTTCAACGGTGTAGGCGGAGCTTTCGTAATTTATGGAATCAACATTATAGCAAGTGGGCTAATTCAGATTATGTTGAGTTCAGTACGATGACCACACAACCTTCACCTTCTGGTTTAATTTTAGCTACGGAACCTCAAAATGTTCTTGAAATTACGACACTTGATCTCATTAGTTGGGCAGCTCAAATTGCGAACGGAATGCTGTACTTATCTTCAAAGAATGTAAGGCACAAATTAAAACGAATCCTATCTTGAAAATTCCAAAAGTGATAATTATTTTGGTTTGTTTTTAAACCCCAAAAAAATGTTTTAACTTTTGGTGCACTAACAAAGTATTGGTATGTGATTTTATTTGGTTATTTTCCAGATCATTCACGGGGACCTTGCAGCCCGTAACGTACTCCTCACAGCTGACAACATTCCGAAAATCAGTGATTTTGGTCTTTCCCGTCAACTTCTTAAATACTCGAATTATCGCAAGACTTCAACTGTAGGTTTCTCTCATTTAATTTAAATAAGAATCTATATCCATCGATGTATGTATTTATTAGCGTAGTATACTCTTAAAGGTTAAATATGGCGTAATAAATACATGTTTCGATAAATTTTGTAAACAAACTTTCTTAGACGCCAATACCATGGAAATGGCTCGCTATTGAAGCGCTCACTCACCAAACATTCTCCATCCAGTCAGACGTATGGTCCTTTGGTGTGACCCTTTGGGAAATATTTACGCTGGGTCAGGAGCCGTACCCTGGTAGAGTTTGGGATACAAGTTTTGTTGATGATTTAATTGCTGAGGATAGTCTTATTGGTGAACCTGGACTAGGAAATTCTGACATGTAAAATATATTATTTTATTAGTTTTCTTTGTATAATTTTTAATTGCACACTTTTAATCATAATTAAGTTAATGAATTAAATTATTAAAAAAAAATTAAAATGTGTTTTACAACAGCCACGATTTAATGATGAACTGCATGCATGTGGACCCCAAGGAGAGATTTGCTTTTGCCCGGATTAAAACTGAATTGGAAAATATTAGAGCAAGCCTATAGAAAGTCTAGAATTGAGATGATGCTGAGGCTATATGTAAAGGCATAGGAAAACATGGGGTGATAAGATGGACTGTATTGAGGAGTAACAATAATATTATTACCCAATGAACCGATTGCCTTACCATGAAAGCAATATAAGGTGCAAGGTTTTGTGTATAATACATTTATAAGGCAATTACGTACTGAAAATGAAAGTGTATGAGCTTACTAAAATTTGTATGTACTGCCACCCTGTGATCAACAATTTCTATTTCAATATATTGTATTTTGAATTTGTAAATAAATACTTTTTTATATATGTACATATTAGGTAAAATTAGCTACTGAAATTAAAAGTAACTATTTAAGAGCGCTAAAATATTAATGTATAACGTTTCTCACACTGCTGTTTAGATTTAGAGCATCAGCAATATTTTTATTTCTAATTTATTTTTGATTTCAATTTAACAAATAATTAGCTTTCTCAGCAGGTAAACTGTTTTGAACCAAAATAATTTATTTCTTGTTATTTCTTTCAGTACGATAGTACTATTTTTTACTTTTTTGCATTACTTATACTATTCAGGCAAAAATACACTGCATGAGAAATGAGACACGATTCAGAGAAAGAACGATGGCTTATAGCTCTAAAATTTTACCATGTTACTTATTGTTAGTTTTGATTCTTTAGCTCAATTTGGCTTGTTATTTGTATTTATATTAAGATTTATAATAATTTATTAAATAAAATTTACTTGTTCCTATACCTATCTACATAATTTAGCAGCGTTTGGCAATTCTTAACCGAATTATAGGCATGCAATATGTCATTCTGAAGCTCTTTAAAAATTAAAAATATAAATTCTTTGAAAATTAAAAACTTTAAATGTGCAATTTTAAATTATATTTTTGATAATTCGCGCGTCAATCGCAATACATAATTATTGTTCTTCTCCTCATTCCTGTCATTTTGATCTATCACTTCTTAACACAGTGTAACTTTACACTTCTCGCGTGGCCGTGTATGCTTCAATCTAACGTGTTATTAGATATAAGAAAATGTTTTTTGGCTTTTTCCTTTGTCAATACAATTAGGACAGAGGACAGGTAGTGGTAGATGCTTATACTATATGCAAACGCGCTCACAACGGTATAATAGTATTATGTAGCACGTCGACAGATAACCACGCTTCGTAGTTACATATAATTATATCGATTCCTAGGAATTCTTGTCATTGAATGGTGAACTTTCTAAACCTGCGGGGGATCGTTCACAAATGATGTCATGGATGGAGCCAATAGGTTCATTTGAGGACTTTTGACATCCCACGTTAAAGATAACCATTTAACCAATTGTTATAGTTGGGTGACATGAGTGTCTTGAGGTAATGAAGAGATTATTTTCACAAAGTCATTGGTGGACGATCCTTCACTGTTCAATGGTCGGTAAGACTAGCGCAGCATGTACTTTTGTATACAAAACATTAAACGTAACTTTTTTCACAATTTACTAAGGAGGACTCCATCGTAGCGGCATGCATTTAATGCACATTTTCCCTAAATGAAACCTATAGTATGTAGAAAAATTCAATTTTCAGCCAGGACAGTTATCCTCATAATCATGTCAGTTGTGCTCACATTTTGCACAGAAGTTATGGTGAACAAACTAAGAGTCGCATGGTAACACTACGAAAAAAGTTATTGTTAATTCCTTTACAACAACCAAAAGTTACGGATCCGGATACTGCGCTGTCTTCATAATAAGCAATCCTGGACTTAATCACAAAAATTCAAGTAAAAATTTTATTGTTTTGCCAACATCAACACGAACATGAATTTAATTAGTGAAACTATTACTGTCATCGATTTAAACGTAAAAAGTTTATTTCTAAAATTTAATTCAACGCTAAATGTGTGAAACTTATTCAAGTTAAAAATACATAAAAAAGAAAACATGGTGAGACCGAGAACCTTATGGATTTT
Source organism: Dicyrtomina minuta (assembly GCA_949802685.1). Taxonomy (NCBI): domain Eukaryota; kingdom Metazoa; phylum Arthropoda; class Collembola; order Symphypleona; family Dicyrtomidae; genus Dicyrtomina; species Dicyrtomina minuta. The sequence continues at coordinate 12,813,225 of OX461808.1, read as the reverse complement.
TTACAGTACATTATACATTTTTGGAGCGGTAAATTGCAGCCAGAGTGAGTTAACACATATTTTTTTAATTGTATGAATTTAAGCTAAAATAATATCATTTTAAAATATTTTTTAGTTATATTAGTATGTATAATATATACTAATATTATACTAAAATAAATAACTAATTTTTTTGGTATATATGAAACCACAGATTGGACTACACCTCCATTAATGCTGCAAGAAACATGGCACACTAGGCCATATAAAAATCAAAATGTAACTCTGATTGATTCTCATGAGCACGTAGCTCTTTATCACGACAATATCATTGAGGATTACACCGGCGGTTACAAGAACTATTACAATGTATATCAATGGCCTTTTTCTGAACTGTCAATTGCCTGGAAGTACGTCAAAGACACATATGGCCCCATCGGCCCTGATCCCCACCTTTTTCTTATTCTGCACGGAATAAACAGCTCGCGCAACTCATCGAGTGACCCAAAGTGTTCAAGTCAGTCATTTCTGGATCCGAATGGAGGTAGGCGTAACCTTATTGACTGCGACTTTCCCACCCTTCAGTTTCAAAACGGACTCCTCTTAGAAACATTTCAAAATTTTGAAACCATTTTCTCTCATATCGGTGATATCATTCGGCATGGAGCTATGGGAATGTACAACGATGCTGATCGAAATATTTGCGGGTCAGCAATGAGCGATATTCTCTTCCATGACATCTACACCCACTTAAGATCAAATTTATCTCCAGCTGACGTCGATGATTGGGAAGAAATGCTGAGAAATCTTGATGTATCCAGAACTAACCGAAGTATATGCTTTTATGCGTGGTTCATCCCAATTTATAAGAAGTACGGTGGAGCCTCTGTCCTTAAAAAATATTTTGAGCTGACAAAGCAATACTGGCAGAAGGCAGAGCAGGATGGGAGGTACAATGCTATGAATTTGGGTGATTTTATTCATTTTTGGAGTGCAGCCGCTGGAGAAGACCTTCAGCATATGGCTTTTCATGCGTTTAACTGGACTGTAGATCATCCGGAGGAATTTATCAAAGCAAGGAAAAATTATCAGTTCGAGTTGCTGTATGATTATACAGGTAAATAAGTTTTAGCAAATAATCAAACTTTAAAAATAATATACCGCCACATTAGCCGTTATGTTTTTAATTATTATTATATTGGAGTACACTATATCCAGGTTCAGTTTGCACCTTTAATCAAACGTTTAAGATAAAACAAGGGGCTTCGCCCCTGTTTGTGTACAATATATATATATAATAATATAATAGTATATATAATATATATGTATGTGTAAAATGCAAACACTGTATTGAATCCTGGGCAACTGAAGAAATTTAGATGTCCCAAATTAGGGGCCTCACACCAATGACGTCACTCAACTTTAGCAAGTTTTGGGACCCACCCACCTCCTACGTAACCCTCTTGAGCGTCGCTTAAATAACAATGTTCAACATGTGTTTTTTTCAATTTAACCTACCCTCATCTACATAGTTGGTGTCATTTGTACCCGGCCCAATAGGATAACAGTGATAGGAGACAATTTGAAGTTCCCGCGAAAAATTTTATCAAAACCGAAAATTCGGTTTTTAGACCGGTTACTCAACGAGTATTGGCTGAAATGATACATCATTCAAACAGTTATGATGAGCAGAATAAAACTGCATTCGAGTTCAGCGAGATATTCCAACAGTTGCAGAAATTTCAATAAAAAACCAGTTTTTTTGGGGCGAATTTGGGCGAAATTTTGAAAATTCCCTATAAAAATTGTTGTATAGGCCCACAATGAAAAATAAATCCCCCAATGTTTTTATTTTTTCAAGGGCTTCAAAATGAGCTATAAGTCGTTTAAATCGGACCAATATTGCAGCAATGTAATAAATTATGTGAAAAGGCAGTATTTATTTAAATATTTGGAATTTAAAATTTAATATTTTTGCAACATTACAATTAAATTACCACTTTAATTTGTTTCACAGTCAACAATGAAATACCGTTTTGGACAAAATTGACATCTAAAATCTGGGAGGTAGGGTTTTTTGCTATCGTCATCTGTACTGTCACAGTAATTCTTGTGGTTATAATGGTGTTAATCGTCCTCATTCAAAGGAATGCAAGTAAGTTAGAAAAGCTAGAAAATAAGGTACAAGATTTGACGGCTCGAGATGTGGATGCATTTCGAGTGGGCAGTACGCACATGACCAATAATGTGAGCTCGGATTTTTCCATTCTATCCAAGCCTTTTAATATGGCTTTTGAAGTTCCAGCAGAGCGGATAGTAATTGGTAAGCAGGGTCAATTTAAAAGATTTTCAAGTAGTCTAAAGGGGCACTATGGCACTATATCCCGCTCTAGAATTTTTTTATTCTTGTGCTTCATTGGTTGGCTTTATAATCTGTGATAATAAATTAGACGACAGCCACGTACTTGGACAAGGAGAATTCGGGATTGTGTACCTTGGGATTCTGAAGGGTGAAAACGGAACACGAGATGTGAAAGTTGCTGTCAAAAAATCTAAATACGGAACCCAAGTGTCCCACTTTAAAACGTTTCTCTCTGAAATTAAAATCATGGCGCATTTGGAAAAACATGAAAATATTGCTGCACTCATTGCAACAGTCACCCTCAATATTAGCAAATGTAATTTTTAAATTTATCATGTAAATTCCTTTAAATCAAAAAATTATAGTATTTAATTATTTCCTAACAGGTTATAAAGACGGCTATACCCAGGGCCGGACGAAGGAATTAGTTTTAGGCAGCAATTTATTTCCATAGAAGAAACAACATTTTGATTTTATTGATGGTTTTCTTTGCTAAAGGAAAATGTTGTATTTACATGTTTTGGAAAAGTGCAAAATTTTCTTTTTACTTGATTCTGAAAAGTGCAAAATGTTCTATTTACATGCTTTAAAAAGTGCAAAATGTTCTTTTTACTTGATTCTGAAAAGTGTAAAATTTTCTATTTGCATGTTTTCAAAAGTGCAAAATTTTCTTTTTACTTGATTCAGAAAAGTGCTCAATGTTCCATTCACATGTTTTGAGAAAAGTGGAAAATGTTTTTATTTCCATGTTTTTGAAATGTCAGAAAACATTTATTTGCATGTGTTTTAAAAGTCTCAATTATTCTTTTTACATATTTTTGAAAAATGCAAAATATTCCATTTACATGTTGTTTGAAAATTCAGGCAGCGGGGGCTGCCTGCGCTGGCCGCAATATCCGGCCCTGGCCCTGGCTATACCTGTCATTTCTTACTGGTTAATGTGTCCTTATTCAAACTTATTAAAATATTTTGTTTTATTGTAAACCACAAGGCGAAGTTATAGCGGTACTGGAATTCTGTGAAAAAGGAGATCTACTGGATAACCTTCGAAGTTGTAGGCCGAGATTTCGCAGTTTATGGAATAAATCCTATAGCAAGTGGGCTAATTTAGATTATGTTGAGGTCAATACGATTACTAAACAACCTTCACCTTCACAGCCTAAAAATATTCCAGAAATTACTACACTTGATCTCATTAGCTGGGCAAGCGAAATTGCAAACGGAATGATGTACCTTTCTTCAAAAAATGTAAATCACTACTTAGAATTTTAGTTGTTTAAACAATATTTATTTATTATTTATTATTATTTATTTTTTAGTGGACAAAAACGAATATTTTTATCCTTTCTTGAAAATTCCAAAATCGAAATTTACTTTTTTCATTAAGGAACTAAAAATGGTTATAATTTTTATGCATGAAAAAACTTAGCAAATTGGTTTTAAAAAGTTAAATAAGGTACCTACCTAAAGACGCTGAGTCTTTTACTGTATTTGGGTCACGGTGTATACGTAGGTAATAAATGGTCCACAAATGATGTCACTCAGATTATCACCATTTTAGGACCCACCCACCCCCATGCCATCAATTTAACATTCCGCTGACAGTTATGTTGGCCATCGCATGTATATCCATGTACCAATTACATCGCTTATGGACAGCCTCTCGTTACATTATCGAGCCTTGGTACAATGAAGGCTAGGGCTAGAGTGCTAGAGCTAGAGGCAAAGATCGAAACAAACTAGAGCAGCTGCAGCCGCAGCCCGCAGCCGACAGCAGGGTAGGCAAGATTTGAATTTAGAGCTGAAGGGAGAAAAGCATTGACAGTCAAAATTCTGCTAAATTCAAATCTCGCTTTGCCATTCTCATTCGCATCTCCATTGCGTTAGATTGACTGCTTACTGTGTGCCTACTACTAACTACCCAAAATTCAAAACTGGAATTGAAATTCCAGTTTCAAACCGGACTACAACTTTAGGCAAGGAATTGAAAATTATTCCTTTGCAGTTTAGTGTAATTTTTAGTTGTAATGCTGTCTCGCCCGCCTTGATTCATACATTTTTACGGTTCTGATTATTTGCCTCTTTTCTGTGCTTTCTCAAACGATTTGTTCGCAGTTTAGTCTGAAAGTTTAGGTTAAGGTTATAGTTCCGTCAGGGATCTTTCACCATTTTTCGTCGTTTTACGACGACTTTCGGATCGTACTTAAAACAGTCAAACGACTGGTTCTAGTTGACTAAAACTTAAAGCAGTAGAATTTCAACTGGAAATGGTAATCTCCTATCTTTTACATTGTGAAAGAATTTCAGGGTAAAGGGTAGCCATTGTGTTAGTTTGTTTATTGATCAAAATGCCTAAAATTAACAACAGTAACAACAATAAATAATAATAATTTTATGTTTCCCGTTTAAGCCTTGCCACATGATCAGTCAGGAGTTAAGCTTTACTTTAACTGCTCGGAGCAGTTAATCTACCTCTCATTGTAGGATGTTAATTTACTGCCCAGAGCAGTTGATTTACTGCTCCAAGCTGTAGATTTACTACTTAAGATATTTATTTTATATATTTGTTTTTCTATGATCAGTGATGGTCAGATCGCGAAGTGATGGCCAACTTGGCATTAGTAAAGTGATGATTAACTTATTTTTAGTACGTGATGGCCCAAAATTTATTCGAAATGCGCCTGGAAAGTTGGAAAACAGTGCAATACACGGGGACATAGATTTAAAAGAGATCCCTAAAGGGTGTTTCAAATTTCCAATCGAATTAATACTTAGTTTCATTCATTAAGCTTGGTAAGAATAGTTATACAACCCAACGGCGGGAAGAAAAGTATGTTTTCGTTGGAATCGGATTTCGTATTAATGGGAATGGGGTAGCGGCGCCACAGAAATCTCGCCCTAACGACAAAATCTAAACATCTAAAGTCGTCAAACAACGAGGAGTAGCCAGACGGGAATAACTTGCCTAAACATGAATCCGGAAATTAATTTGTTTTGACTAAACGCTTAAGTACAATCAAAACGTTCTGTTTTTTTATATTGTATTTAAATTCAACAATAATCACTTGTTTAATTTGAACGAATAATATTCTTAATTCAGTTTGTGACCCAGAATTTATTTACTCTCGCTGGATCTTTTGTCTACATTGGGCTTTCCATACATATATTGGGGTTCAGCCGTTCTTTAATAACTCATGCCCCTTTTCGATAATTCGTGCCCCATTCAGTACAATACGTCTAGTTCATTTAATTTTTAAAAATTTAATTTCTCCGAAGCATAAATATGTTTGTCATACAGGTTGAGTTCAGACTGAATTAGATTTATGTATTATTATCAGTTGTGAAAAGAACTGTTATTCTTCGTTTTATATTGAAACACAAAACATGAAAATTTAGATTTTTTCAATTCGAATCAAGGGGTTACTTCAGAAACTCATACCCAACTTCGATAACTCCTGCCCTAATTTAAAAAGCTTAAAAACCTTTAAAATAATCGAAATTTAACCGAATCAACACTGAACCAGGCTCCTAAAGCAGCCTGCAAACGGATAGGTTATATTTTTTTCCCTCCTACCTCCGGCGGTTGAGGGAAAAAATATAACCTAACCTTTTCCAGTCAGTTTTTCCTACCCCCCTCCAAAACCCAACCAAACCTCAAAGATAACATGCTTCAAGTGGTAGGCAACACTGACAAAATAACAACAGCACGGAGATATGGCTCAAAATTATATTATTTTACGAATTTATTGTGAGGCATGAGTTATCGAAGTTGGGCATGAGTTAGCATGTTGAGGCATGAGTTTCCGAAAAACACCCCGAATCGAATCGATTGCCACTTAGAGCTTCGATTCCATTTTTCATTTAACTTAATAAAACACCAACTTTGATTCAAGTCACAAGTTTTTGATTTGGGTTCACAAAATATAACTACTGATGAACATAAGTGCATATATATTTATACTATCTTAAAAAAACTTGATTTCGATTTTACGCCGCTCGTCGCCAGAACTGCTGATATGTATAGTTCAGAATTTGCAGTTTTCCAACGTCCCAGGCCGCCAAGGCGTCTTGCCAGTTGATTTTTCGGGATTGCTACCTAGATTCAAGCTTGCCATTACTTATACTAAAGGCAAGTTGCAAGTTAGCTATCATTTACTAAAGATAAGTTTGTCATCACTGACTTTGACTAGAGACAAGAAGGTCACCACTTACTAAAGTAACTGTAACTAATAGTGGTTATTGCTTATCATAGAACAGCTATAATCATCAAACAATTATATGGCGCCATATAACTGCCCAGTTGTTGCCTTACTATATGAAATTTATTTATTATTTTAATTCTCTATAACTCCTGAATTCAAGTTTCAAACCCTTAGTTTTTGTGTCAATTTAGAAAACCAAATCTCCTCTTTCAGAAAATTGTAACTGTATGAAGGTCGGTATGCGATTGCGCCAGTCACATGATACTTTCTAGCGCGCCAAGTAAAATTGAGATGTATATCTACTGCTCAGCGCCTTTCGTCGCGTCCTAAGCAGTTAATATACCTCTCGGAGGTGTAAATAAACTGCTCAGAGACATATATATACAGCTTAGGGCTGGGATGTAGATTTACTGCTCCGAGCAGTTAAATTACAGCTTAACTCCTGACTGATGATACTTCCAGGACCGTAGTAGAACTAATGCCAGAATAAAATTTTGCGTCTCGACCAGCTCTGCCTCACTCGGTAATGCATTAATTTCAAGCGGTTTTTTAGATGCTGAGCTTAAGCATCTATAGGAATGGCTATGTCCGTCTGTCCGTCTGTCTGTCTGTCTGTCTGTCTGTTCTTTATGCGCTACAGGTCACAGTTTTTAAGCGATATTCGTCAAATATTTTTTAAATGGCCACAAATGCGAATGAGAAGTGCCCTACTGTTTTTGAGAGAGATCGAACTAACCAGTTTTTTACAATTAACAGTTGACTGGACCAACTTTTTTAGCCATCTAAAAGCATTTGAGAAAAACGGGTGATTTGCCGCTTCGCACCAGCCAAATGCACCAGCTAAATGGTTTCCTTACAGGCGCCAGTCAATGCACCAGAAACATGCACAAGTCATCAGCACAAGCTACTTGCAGAAGTTACCTGCACCCACAAAGTATCCCTAAGGGGGGAGGTGTAATTGGGGTCACCCAAGAAGACGTCCCAACAATCTCAACTAGTTTTTCCTAAACCATGAAAAAACTTTAAATACTTGCACCTCCCACCCACAAAGTATCCCCTAAGGGGAGGTGGTGTACTTAGGGTCACCCGCAGATGACGTCCCTAAAATCTAATTTGTTTTTGCTAAAACCATTAAAAACTTCAAATACTTGCACCCCCACCCTCAAAGTATCCCCTATGGGGAGGGGGTGTACTTGGGGTCACTCACAAATGACGTCCCAAAAATCTTAATTTTCTTCCTAAAACCATTAAAAAACTTTAAATACTTGCATCCTCTACCCACAAAGTATCCCCTGAGGGGAAGGGGTGTACTTGAGGTCACCCACAAATGACGTCCAAAAAATCGTAATTTTCTTGGTATAACCATTAAAAAACTTTAAATACTTGCAACCCCACCCACAAAGTATTCCATTAGGAGAGGGCGGGGGGGGGGGGAACTGGGGGTCACTTACAAATGACGTCCCAAAAATCTTAATTTTCTTGCTAAAACCATTGAAAAACTTTAAATACTTGCACCCCCCACCCACGTAGTATCACTTCAGGAAAGGGGGGTGTACTTGGGGTTACCCACAAATGACGTCCCAAAAAATCTCAACTGTTTTTGCTAAAACTAATAAAAAACCTTAAATACTTGCACCCCTGACCCACTAAGTATCCCCTTAAGAAGGAGAGGTGTACTTAGAGTCACCCACAAATGACGTCCCAGAAATCTTAATTTCTTTGCTAAAACTATCAAAAAACTTTAAATACTTGCATTCCCAACCCCACGAATTATCTCTTAGACGAGGGGGGGGGTTTAAGAATTAAAACAAGTCACAATCTTAAAAATATAAATATTTCTTATACCTAATGCTTTACCAACCGCAAACTTATGCTCCTCTACTCAACAAATCCTCCTTTTTAGGTTCAGAAGGGCGGAGGGGGGGGGGGGGATTCAGGATCAATCGTTAAATACGTCCGAAAAATTTAAAGCTTTGAACCTAAGGTTGGAATGGAGCACGCGACACCTAGATTCCCGTCTACAGCAATGAATCAGTAATGGCCTGGGCTAAGAAATCTCTGATACAAATATGTAAGCGTGTCAGATATGCAACACATAAGATACATAGAGTCCCGTCAGCAAGTTAGCTTTGTTTCCTGTCGTTCCAAGAGAAAGTCCTGCTACGTTTCGTGTCTTGCAAAAGAGCCGGCTGCTTTTTGTTTTGACGACGTTAATGCTGGTAGGGGTCAGACACAAATGGCGTTGCTTACCTTAAGGGTGGGTCACTTGACATTCCACCGTAAGGGCATCCATTCAAGCAATGCTTAAAAAGGTGACAAGCAGTTGGGTAGGCTTATAATTTTGGTAAATTTAATTTTCGTCATTTGTGTCCGTTCCCAAAGCTGGTCAAGCATACGAAATTAATATTTTAGGTTTGCTATCTTGTATTTGAATTACACTCGGAAAAATCTATGCTTATCTGCATCGAGCACGGAATGTCAGCAAAAACCAATTGCAATATACCATGATATATTTAACGTGGAATGAAAAACGGGTGAAATTCACGACTTTTTAACTTTATGCTGTAAACATACGCACGTTAATCGTAGAAGGAAAGGAACCGTTCATAAATAACGTCATTAAAAATTTCCATTTTAAAAATCCCACCCCAACTGTTTTTACTTGATGCTGTGAACATACGAAGCTTATAGATAGTTTATGACCAACCATTAATGGCGTCATTTAAATTCTCAATTTTAAGGAACATACTTTAACCGAAGGGCACGCAGTTCGTAATTTTTAGTGTCCAGTCAATCTTATACATAAGTTATTTATACAATAAATTTCAACTTTCAGGGTTGAACAAGTTAGGAGCCATGCAGGGATGATCTTAAAATGACGTCATCTAATTATTTTGATTTAAGAATTTCTTCTGTCTTCAGTTCAAAAATTAAATTATTGGATATCCGTAACGCTGTCCTTTTCAAGCATACATACAGGGATCCTTCATAAATGACGTCATCACAAAATCACCATTTTAAGGATCCTTGTTAGTGCTAAATGCAAAATTTGGTAGATTTATATTTTTAAAATCTACTTTTACTAGTATACACACAGGGATTGTCCACAAATGACGTCGTCTAAATGTCATTATTTGAAAAAAACACCTGTTATCAGTTTAAACATTATGTTATATAGTATTTTTAGCATGAAATATTATTATTGTACATATTAGGATCGTCCAACAATGTCGTCACTAAAATATTGCACTTTGGAAGGTATAAAGTGTATTGTATGTAAATAATGTGAGAAGATGCATCAATTGACTAAAGTCAATATTCGCTGTCAGCTCAGCATCTACTTCGGGCCCACGGTAGGCAAATCCGGAGCGAAGCGCCGGATTTTTAGGATTACGAATTAATTTTTGAATAATTACTGCCGCCAGTACAGTACAGCACAAGAATTATCCATATGTATATTCGCTAAAATGCAATACACAATTTTTTTTAAGGAATAAAACACCAACATGGAAGTATTTGGGTACCGTACTTCTTTTAATAGTACGCCCGTCGTGCAATTCAAACTCAAGCTTCTTACCCCTGTGTACAATTAGAGACCCGCGTGCTGTCACTTAATATTGTTAAATAGACCCGCGTACAATTAAATATCAAACTATATTGCGTACCATTAGAGACCTGCATATTATTAAAAGATATACGGTTTATGTGGTAGACAAGTAATTGTGATTGCTATTTAATATTGATTATGTTTAGGGGCTTCTTTGATAAGTGATGGCCAACTTTAGTAAGTGATGGCCAGTTAGACTTTAGTAAGTGATGGTCAGTTAGACTTTAGTAAGTGATGGCCAACAACAAAAAAACTAGAAATGGATTAAAAATGCGTCTGGAAGGTTGGTTAACGGTATTTTGTAACTATTTACCCGAAGCAAAACTAAATCAGGCTCCTAAAGCTGCCTAAAGACGGATAGGTTATATTTTTCCCTCCGCCTTCGGCGGCCGAGGGAAAAATATAACATAATTGTTTCCAGTCAGTTTTTTCTACCCCCCTCCCCTATAATCTAACCTAACCTCAAACATAACAAACTTCGAAGGGTAGCAAAATGTGACTACGGGTGTGAGTAATACCCATTCGTGTAGTGTACGAATGAAAATAAAAGTCAATTATCAAGATTTTATTTATGTAGTAGGAATAAAAAAATAATATTATATTTTACTTCCTTTACATTTAATTTTTTGGAGGGGAAATTTTACACATAATTATATACACAATATTTCAGACGTATAAACATAAACAATATTTTATTGTAAAGTATTATATAAAGTGTGTTATATATTTATGTACAATAATATATATTATTACTATTGTGTACTCTTTCCCAACGTTCTGGGCAAGTTTTTAATCCAATAGTAGAATTTTTTGATGACGGTCACTTACTAAAGTTAAACTAGCCATCACTTACTAAAGTTGGCCATTACTTCCCGGCCTGGCCATCACTTATCAAAGAACACCCTATGTATATTGATATATTGTCATTTTATTTTGTTGCAAGTCTTCAGATTTTCGTCTACCGTTTTCATATAAATTTAAGGGTATTGAGAATTAACTGGCGAGTATTTTTGTTAATACAAAGTGAATTTAGAGCAAGCACCAAAAAAGTTACAGATTTTCAAAGTTGGAAAAAAATGAACCTGATCACATATTACACACACTACAATTATAAGTTATTGCGCCAATTGCGCCATAATTCAGTACTATAAATTTTATATGCAACTGAATAGTGTATATAGCAAGGCTTTATAGACTTATTATTAAATTATTTAAATTTCATTACAAAACAATATCGTTGCATCTGTTTTTTCTTCCTAAATGAACAGAAAAATCGGGCCACCCTTTACTTTACGAGTTTTATGGTTGTAAAGTTAGTGTAATTTTTATGTTGTTACTGTAGACAAACTGAAAGATAGAATTAAAAACCCATAGATCAAAATATTAATTTTTGTACGCTTTTTCTAGTAAAAGATGCAGCCGCATCAGTGTAACAGGTATGCGCGTCAGGTTCATTTACATACTCATTCTAGCAGTTTACACTGGACATCACTAACCGTATTCCTGTAAGCAAGTGGTGCAAGAGGGAGAGGGAACGAGCAGCTCTGTGAATTAGCTTAAAGTAAATGAAATAGAAACTACAAGTGTTTTTTAAATTATACACTTAGTAGTTGAAACTACAAGCTATCAATAAAAACTAGCCAAACCTTTCTGACACTGCTCGTCTATCAGCACCATAGAGTAATCCCTTTTTGGGCATGATGAAATTTACGCGCACTACAACTACTATATTAATAATTTATACTAGTTGCAAGGCCAGATGCCATGCAACTAGGGTGTTGTTTTGGACGCTTCGGTGTGTGGAACAAAAGCCTATTACATTAGAGTGTGCTTAGGGGGGCATTATTCAATACCGGTTTCCTAAACTGTCTTTGACTGATGCCCAACTGGTCAGAAAGGTATGATTCAGTAGTTGGCTTTTTGAATCAGTTTGAAACCCTGAAAGTCAAATAAAACTTATTTCCACCTCAACCGGGAAACCCATAAATAACTCCATAAGGGAAACCTTGTAACAATTAAAAGACAGCTGAGCGCATAATTGGTACCCTTCAAGACCTAAAAGGACATTCCATTAACAGCGTGGCGCACAATTTGTCCTCTTGAAGACAAAAAATAACTCCTCAACAACACAGTGTATAATTTGTCCCCTTGAAGACCATAAATAACTCCTTAACAACAGTGTATAATTTGTCCCCTTGAAGACCAAAAATAACTCCTCAACAACACAGTGTATAATTTGTCCCCTTGAAGACCATAAATAACTCCTTAACAACAGTGTATAATTTGTCCCCTTGAAGACCAAAAATAACTCCTCAACAACACAGTGTATAATTTGTCCCCTTGAAGACCATAAATAACTCCTTAACAACACGGTGTATAATACGTCCTATTAAAGACCAAAAATGAACTCCTATGTCCACAACCCACAGCCCTAAATCTCGGCAGCGTCTGCTTTTATTCGCAGTATTGCCTAAAAATTTGTTTTCACTTTAAACTTTGTGTTAGCCGTACCAAATCTTAAATTTATAGCTGCGCTAAATATATATATAAAATAAAAGCAGACGCTGTCGAGATTTAGGGCTGTGGGTTGTGGACATAGGAGTTCATTTTTGGTCTTTAATAGGACGTATTATACACCGTGTTGTTAAGGAGTTATTTATGGTCTTCAAGGGGACAAATTATACACTGTTGTTAAGGAGTTATTTATGGTCTTCAAGGGGACAAATTATACACTGTGTTGTCGAGGAGTTATTTTTGGTCTTCAAGAGGACAAATTGTACGCCACGCTGTTAATGGAATGTCCTTTTAGGTCTTGAAGGGTACCAACTATGCGCTCAGCTGTCTTTTAATTGTTACAAGGTTTCCCTTGTGGAGTTTGTATGTTTATATTTGGTTTTCTCAGATTATTCACGGGGACCTTGCAGCCCGCAACGTACTCCTTACAGCTGACAACAAAACGAAAATCAGTGATTTTGGTCTTTCCCGTCAACTTCGTAAATACTCCAACTATCGCAAGACTTCAACTGTAAGTTTGTTTCGTTTCATTTCAATCAGAATCTGTATTAATGTGTGTATCATTAATCATAAAGGTTAATTATTTTGTATTGAAATATATACTGAACTAGCATATTCAGCCTGCGCTGCGCTATACGCACGGACAATTGTAGAATATTTTTTTCATGAATGAGAATGTCGTCAGTAATGAATAGAATCTGACTTTTTCCTTTTAGTGCTAAACTCAAAACTGACTGTTATCATTTTTTACTACAATTAAAACTGACTACTTCAATTTTTCACTAAATTCAAAATTGACTATCTCTATTTTTCACTAAAATCAAAACCTATAATCTCTATTTTTACTAAAAGCAAAACTGACTACCTCCATTCTTCACTAAAACCGAAACTGACGGTCTGAAAAATGGAGGTAGTAATTTTCGCTTTTAGCAAAAAAAATGACAATAGTAAGTTTCACTTTTAGCACCAAAAGAAGATAGTCAGATTTTATTCTTCGCCAACAATGTATCCTGTAATTATTATTGCAGGCGTTTGTAATGTACGTTTTATACGAACAACATAGCTGTTTTATTTTATACTTATTACTATATAGTCATAATATTGTTTTTTATAACTTTTGTGAACACATTTTATTAGACACCAATACCATGGAAATGGCTTGCTATTGAAGCACTCACTCAAAGAACATTTTCCATCCAGTCAGACGTGTGGTCCTTCGGTGTGACGCTCTGGGAAATATTTACGCTCGGCCAGGAGCCGTATCCTGGAAGAATTTGGGATACAAACTTTGAAAATGATTTAATTGGTAGGGATAGTCTCATTGGTGAACCTGAATTTGGAAATTCCGAAATGTAAGATATTTTTTATTGTAGTAGTTTTGCTTTATATAATATTGAGTTGCACATTTTTTTAATCCTAATTAAATTCATAAATTAAATTTTGAACATAAAAATTATTTTCAAAAAAATTGTTTTATACCATAGCCACGATTTAATGATGAACTGTATGCAGGAGATGCCCGCGGAGAGATTTTCTTTTGCCCGAATTAAAACTGAATTGGAACATATTAAAGCAAACCTAGAAACTTGAGACTGATACAATTTAAAAAGACATACACAGAAAATCAGTAGCATATAGAGTGTATAGTGACTGTAATTTTTGTGCATCTAATATTATTGTCAATATTCCTATTGTTCCTTTTTTTTAAATGTTACCCTAAATATTTTTGTTTTATACTCATACGCTAAAATTGTAAATGCATATTTTATGTCGTGCAAATTTTAATACTATGACTTACTTGTTTTGGTCAATCCACTTAATGGGTATGTTCAAGGTACAAATTCCTTATAACAAATTATTCTTAGAATAAATGGGCCAGCAACCAGCAATGGTTCAGTATTGGACTAGGCTATATGAAATGACTGATGATACGAATCTGTGAGCGTGTCAGTTATGGAACCCATAAGATACATACATACTTGTTTTGGTGCACTGTGAGAATTCCTATATTTTGCTTTTAACTACTGTGCTTCAGTCCGTTCAGTGTGGGAATGATTGTTAGCTTTTGCTAAAGGCTTTCTATATATATTTTTTTTATTTGTCTTTTTTACCAAATAAATCTTCACATTAAGACCGAATGCCGGTTTACTCTTGTAAGTGTATAATTCAACTATGTAGTACATAATGGGGGAAATGAGCGATCATTAACAGAAGATGTTCTGTATACATAATATGTAGTTACAGTTAAGACTTTCATTATTTTGAAATAATATTTTATAATGTGTAATAATTATTCTTGTGTGGAGCTTAGGATTAAAATCATATCGTCTGCAAAGAACCAGAATGACCCATATCCAATTTAAGCTGGAATCAAAATGAGCTATGTCATAAAAAACAAAATGAGAAACATGCGTAAAATGTTAATGTTCTTTTGTCGTATTTTTCAACAATGTATAATGTCCTAATTCCATGCTTTATAAAAGGTGCAAAATGATCTAATTTCATGTTTTTGAAAAGGTGCAAAATGTTTTAATTCTATGTTTTTGAAAAGGTGCAAAATGTTTTAATTTCATGTTTTTAAAAAGGTGCAAAATGTTTTAATTTCATGTTTGTAAAAAGGTGCAAAATGTTTTAATTTCATGTTTCTGAAAAGGTGCAAAATGTTTTAATTCTATGTTTTTGAAAAAGTGCAAAATGTTTTAATTTCATGTTTTTAAAAAGGTGCAAAATGTTTTAATTTCATGTTTTTGAAAAGGTGCAAAATGCTTTAATTCTTTGTTTTTAAAAAGGTGCAAAATGTTTTAATTTCTTTTTTTTAAGTGCGAAATGTTCTAATTCCATGTTTTTGAAAAGTATAAAATGTTTAATTCCATGTTTTTAAAAAGGTGCAAAATGTTTTAATTCTATGTTTTTAAAAAAGTGCAAAATGTTTTAATTTCTATTTTTTTAAGTGCAAAATGATCTAATTCCATGTTTTTAAAAAGGTGCAAAATTTTCTAATTCCATGTTTTTGAAAAGTATAAAATGTTCTAATTCCATGTTTTTGAAAAGGTGCAAAATGTTCTAATTCCAATTTTTTGAAAAGTATAAAATTTTCTAATTCCATGTATATGAAAAGTGCAAAATGTTCTAATTTCATGTTTTTGAAAACGTGCAAAATGTTCTAATTTCATGTTTTTGAAAAGGTGCAAAATGTTCTAATTCCATGTTTTTGAAAAGTATAAAATTTTCTAATTCCATGTTTTTGAAAAGTGCAAAATGTTCTAATTTCATGTTTTTGAAAAGGTGCAAAATGTTCTAATTCCATGTTTTTGAAAAGTATAAAATTTTCTAATTCCATGTTTTTGAAAAGTGCAAAATGTTCTAATTCCATGTTTTTGAAAAGTATAAAATGTTCTAATTCCATGTTTTTGAAAAGTGCAAAATGTTCTAATTTCATGTTTTTGAAAAGGTGCAAAATTTTCTAATTCCATGTTTTTGAAAAGTATAAAATGTTCTAATTCCATGTTTTTGAATAGGTGCAAAAATTTTCTAATTCCATGTTTTTGAAAAGGTGCAAAATGATCTAATTCCATGTTTTTAAAAAGGTGCAAAATGTTTTAATTCTATGTTTTTGAAAAGTGCAAAATGTTCTAATTCCATTTTTTTGAAAAGTGCAAAATGTTCTAATTCCATGTTTTTGAAAAGTATAAAATGTTCTAATTCCATGTTTTTGAAACGGTGCAAAAATTTTTTAATTTTATGTGATTGAAAATTGTAAAATGTTATATTGACATATTTTTGAAAATTGCAAAATAGTCTATTTAAATGTTATCAAGACATATTTAAATATTTAATTTTCCAGATAGTACATAATGTTTTTAGCTAAAAATGGAAATGGGTCATTTTGCGGTTCTTCACATACGATATGCATCTTTGTTATTATGTGCATTTAATAAGCACAATACAAATAATAAGGCAGACTTGCAACTTTGCACTCCGCGCGCGTAGGCTTTTTCCTAATAAATAAAATTAGTATATAAAACGTAGTAAGTCTTGGTTTAATGTTGATGAATAATTTAGAATTATAAGCTTCATTGGTTTCTTACCTTCAATACTGTATCAATGCAAGTACTTTTGCTACAACACACACTTACATACATCGTTATTATGGAGCACATCGACATTAAACCATATGCGATGTATGTAGTTACCTACATGTATACTAATTCTTGGAATTCTCATTGTTAAAAAGTGAACTTTCAAAAGTGGTTATAGGGATCGTCCACAAATGTTGCCATTGCTAGACCCGCCCTGGGTCTACTTGACTACGACTACTATAGTGATATCCCATGTTAATGATAGCCATTTACGCAATGGTTAAGATTAAGATGATGCCATATGGGTGTCATTACAGCTAGGGTGAGAAAAATTAAGAATGTTTTGATGCTAGCATATTATGTGGACGATCCCCCACTGTATAATAGTCAGTAAGAATGTTACAGGATACAATAATTATGTACATAGCACATTATATTGAAGTTGTTTTACAATTAATTCTTCAGAATTCTATCAAAATTTGTGGCGGCTTGGATTTAAAGTATATTTTCCTCAAACGTATTTCTTATATTAAACACTGTCGCAGTAATATGTAGTCGCTATTAAATATTTTAAAGAATAAGTTGGAAATTTTAAGAAAATAGACAACTACAAATTTCAGCCAATATTTTTCATCATCATAGTCATGTTAGTCCCGTCTTTTACGAAAGTGACAGTGGGGCACACTAAGAGTCCCACAAAAATACAAAACAAGCTATTTTAAATGTCTTATTCATAAGTATGTAGGTAGGTAGTGCTGTATTATTAAACAATTACCGACATAATTCAAAAAATATTACAACTCAAGTTAAAAGTTTTTTGTTTTGTCAACATACAAAAAACACACGAACATGAATTTTATTAGTGAAAATATTATTTTGTTCAACTTTAAAAGTGAAAATTGTATTCCTTGTATATTTGATTTATTTTTAAATGTGTGAATAACTTGCTTCAGTTAAAAATAATTAAAACAGGAAATATGGTAAAACCAGGACCTGAATATCAGGTTGAATCTCAGCAGCATAATAATACAGGTAATTAATTTACTAATAAACTTTAAAAAATATTTTACCGCCTCAAAAGCCGTTACTAATTTTTCTATATTAAAGCACACTATAATTATACGCAGAACCAGGATAAGTTTGACTTTAATATAGCATTATTAAGATAATGATTTATTGTGATTTGGTATTTTTTTATAATTTTATTATTAATTTTTTTTAACGGTACAATTAAATTGCCACTCAAATTTGTTTCACAGTTGTCAACAATGGAACACAAGTTTTGACAGAATCAATTGCTATGAGATTCTATGATAATAATTTTATCGTCATCATCGTCTGTATTGGAGTAATACTTGTTCTAATTATAATGGTGCTAATCGTCCACATTCAAAGAAATAAAAGTAAGTTGGAAAAGCTAGAAAATAAGCTCCGAGACTTGACAGCTCGAGATGTGGATGATTTTCGAATGGGCAGTATGGACATGAACCTGAATGTCGCCTCGAGTTTGTCCATTCTGTCCAAGCCTTTCAATATGGGTTTTGAAGTCCAAGCAGAGCGGATATCTATTGGTAAGCAGGGCACTTTAAAATAATTTAAAGGGGTACTGGTACCGGTACCGGTACCGGTACCGGTACCAATATAATCCAATATAATTTTTTTTCTTGTGGTTAATGCATCATTATAATTTGTGTTGTTAAATAAGACGAAAGCCAAGTACTCGGACAAGGAGAATTCGGGATTGTGTACCTTGGGATTTTAAAGGGTGAAAACGGAACACGAGATGTGAAAGTTGCTGTCAAAAAACCTAAATTAGGAACCCAAGTGTCCTATTTTAAAACGTTCCTCTCTGAAATTAAAATAATGGCTCATGTGGAAAAGCATGAAAATATTGCTGCACTCTTGGCCACGGTCACTTACAATATTAGCAAATGTAATAATTTTAAACTCCGCCTGTAAATTCAGTAAGAATAAGAAACAATTTAAAAGTGGCAATATTTAGAAAAGTACTTAACATTATTTTTTCTAATTGTAAACCACAAGGCGAAGTTATAGCGGCACTGGAATTCTGTGAAAAAGGAGATCTACTGAACAACCTTCGAAAGTGTAGGCAGAGCTTTCGTAATTTATGGAATCAACATTATAGCAAATGGACTAAAACAGATTATGTTGAGGTCAATGTGACCACACAACCCTCACCTTCTGCTTTAGTTGTAGCTACGGAACCGGAACCTGAAAAGGTTCAAGAAATTTCCACACTTGATCTTATTTGCTGGGCAGGCCAAATTGCAAACGGAATGTTGTTTCTCTCTTCAAAGGATGTAAATCACCACTCAAAACAAGAAAATAGCCATTGAATTTAAGCTTTGAAAGTTAAGTACAGTTTTAACATTATATTACTATTTGGTTCTCGCAGATCATTCACGGGGACCTTGCAGCCCGCAACGTACTCCTCACAGCTGACAACATTCCAAAAATCTGTGATTTTGGTCTTTCCCGCCAACTTCTCAAATACTCGAACTATCGCAAGACTTCATCTGTAGGTTTCTTTCTTTTTCTTTTTAAATCAATATATATATATGTATATGTATATATCGCTGGTGAAGGATCAGATCTGTTTCCTTCCACTTTTTGCTGGAAGAAAATCTTTTTTCTTCCATTTAGCCTTAAAAGCAAATCCGTTTCCTTCCACTTTTAGGGAATTTAGATTTAGGTTGGTAATTTAAAGGAAAGGAATGAGATAGGCATGCCAAATAGTACACTGTTGAATTTAACAGAAATAATTATGTGATTTCAGTATATTAGGACTCCGGAGTCAACGTAGACCAAGTTATTATAGTAACTATTATTATAACTAATTGGGTTGTGGAGATGGAGATCAACGCTGACGTCAGTCAGCCAAATAATTTCTTACGGTAAATAGTTCTAGAATTTGACAATACACATAAGTTGAAGGCTGAGCTATGAAAGGAACACAAGAGTTAAACTCACGAATACAATTGGGGTCGGCTGATGCGGCCGACTTTACACAGAAAAAAGAGATTAAGGGAAAACACAAATTAATTAATTTTAGAGGTAAATCAAGGTGCAGATATGGGACATCTCGGTCGATGTCAACTACACGCTAGCAATAGGCAGTAATATTACACAATAATTAATATTACAACAGAATCGAGATGACCTTAAATATTTTTGGAAAACTACTATGAATATTCAATAAACTTAGGTTCAATACCGAACACTTTAATGTGAAAAATTATCTCATTACAACATTTTGGAAGTGCAAAAAGCTCTAACTAGATTTAATAATATTCACTGGCTCGTAATAATCACATTTTGTTCTTCTCAAAATAACTAAGATTAGTTTGCAACTTAAAACGGTGTAGTTAGAACATTTTGTATTTTTGAAAATAATGTAGTTAGATAGGTTTGCAATTTAAAACCATGTAGTTACCACAATTCTCAATGGAAATCATGTAGTTAAAACAGTTTGCGACTAAACTCATGTATTTAGTGGGTTTAGAATTCGTTATATTCATGAAGATAGAGCAGTTCAAATTTTAAAACCAGAAATTAGAACCATTTGCAGTAGTTAAAGCCATATAGTTAGACTATTTTGCGTTGAAAAATATGCAATCAGAGCAATTTGTACTTTTCACAAGCAATACAAATATGAATGGGTCAGCCAAAACGCTTATTTAAATTAAAAGTGGAAGGACACGGATTTGCTTTTAAAATTAAATGGAAGGAAGCGGATTTGCTTCTAGCGAAAAGTGGAAGGAAACAGATTTGATCCTTCGCCAGCGATATCAATCTCCGTATGTATTAGTACACATAAAGGGTAAAAACACATTTTGTATTAATTTACACAAACAATGTTGAATGTTACCTAGTTGTATTATTGCAAACTTTGTCGTAAATATATGTATTGTTTTTTATAACTTTCGTAAACAAATTTAATTAGACGCCAATACCATGGAAATGGCTTGCGATTGAATCACTCACTCACGGAACATTTTCCATCCAGTCAGACGTCTGGTCCTTTGGTGTGACGCTCTGGGAAATATTTACGCTCGGTCAAGAACCTTACCCTGGAAGAATTTGGGATAAAAAATTTGAAGATGATTTAATTGCTGGGGATGGTCTCATTGGGGAAACTCAATTTGGAAATTCAGAAATGTAATATACCATTTTGTTGTAGTTTATTGCTTTAAAGGATTTTGAGTTGCACAATTTTAGTCACAATTAAATCCATGCATTAAATTCTGAGCATATAAATTACTATAAAATATTATTGTTTTTTGCAACAGCCACGATTTAATGATGAACTGCATGGCGGAGGTGCGGACAGAAAGATTTTCTTTTGCCAGGATTAAAACTGAATTAGAAAATATTAAAGCAAAACTAGAAAACTGAGACTGATGAGACATGCAGTAGAATTTACTTATATAGGATAGGGCATACGCACGAAAATTATTTCCATTTCAAAAAGTTTAGGCTTGTATTTTACATTGTAAATCGACATTGTTTTTATTTGTGTACATACAAGGTAATTACCGACTGAAATTAAATTAGTTTACTAAAAGATGTATATAATAATGTATATGGACAGAATGTCGCTTTCTTTTGTAAAGCAAACACTTGGGTATATTTGGTCACATTAGACCAGAATACTACAACTGTATTACAGATATAATGACTGTATTAGAATTGTCTTAATTTTTGGTATAATATTAGCAGCGTGGGACACATTGTGAGATAATTGTAATTTGCTTAACGAAACTATCTCATAAATAATAATATTGTTAATTAATTGATACCGTGTATATAGTTTTCATGAAAAGCAAAGTAATCTATAAATATTAGACAAATACTAATTAATTTCCTGGGGATTACATAATATTGGAAAAGGTCACAATTATTTATATAGGGTGAGTTAATTTTATTTGTAACCGTTTAAGCTAAGTTGTGTTGTAATGAAGGCAACTTGGAATTACAGAGGATGTTGTATGCTAATACATACTATTATATTAAGAACGTTTGAAGTTTAGCATTAAAAAGATATGCGTGTATATATGTTACTAATTACTATGTGCATTCTCGTGTGCAGTAAAAAAACGTCTTATAGAAGAACCAAAATGACCCATATCCAGTTTTAGCTAAAAACAATATTAACATTCTTCAACAGTATTCAAATGTCTTGAGAGCATTAAAATAGAACATTTTGCACTTTTTAAAAACATGAAATTAGAACATTTTGCACTTTTTAAAAACATGGAATTATAAAATTTCACACCTTTTTAAAAACATGGAATTAGAACATTTTGCACCTTTTCAAGAACATGAAATTAGAACATTTTGCACTTTTCAAAAACATGGAATTAGAAGATTTTGCACCTTTTTAAATACATGAAATTAAAACATTCTGCACCTATTAAAAAACATGAAATAAGAACATTTCACGCTTATCAAAAACTCCTCATAATTAAAATTTTACGCATGTTTCTCACTTTGTTTTTATATGACACATATAGCTTATTTTGATTCCAGCTTAAATTGGATATGGGTCATTTTGGTTCTTCACAGACAAAATTCTTCACAGACAAAAAAGAGTTTGCAAAATTAACGTTATGTAAAAATCTGTTTCTGCCATACCCCCTCCTCTTGTACGTAATTATTTACAGTATGTACGCACATTTGATAAAATGATAGGACAGCTTAACCCCGCTCCCCCCAAAAAATGCAAAATGAACTTTTTTACACGCTCCAAAAAACATATGTCCAACTCAACTTTTCACGTCCCGCGCAGGTTTCATACCAACAAGAAAAGGTTATTAGATAGAACGCAGTGTCTTTTCGTTTGTCGAAGATGAAACTGTAAGTTTGATGGGGATTTCCCCTGCAATAATTAATAAATATAAACACAGGTAGGAACTTTTTTATACGATATATGCCTGCACTCACATCCTTGCTATGTATTTCAATCACATTAAACCACGCTACGTCATTACATACATATCGATTCCTAGAATTCATTTTTAGTAGAATTTCAGCAACTTGGAACACATTGTGAACATTGTGAACTAATTTAAATAGTCTTGAATAAACTAGCTCACAAATATAATTATTGTAAACTAATTGATATCGTATATATGTAGCGTACTGTATATGAAAAGCAAAGTATCCTATAAATATTAGACATTTACCAATTAATTTCCTACAGGGATGACATATTGGGAAAGGTCATAATTATTTTCACTAATTTTATCTGTAACCGTTAACCGTTTAAACCAACTTTTGTGAGTAGTATTGTGTGTTGGGGGCAACGTGGAATTACATACATAGGATGCCCGTTCAATTGGTTTGTTAGAAATAAATATGTACCTACTTAAAGCTTGATTGGGATTTTTCCTACAATAATAAATACCTACCTACGCACTCAGGCAGGAGCAGGAACGGAGAAACTTATAAAATTATGCTATGCTATAAAATACTGTAATTATGCCTGCTGCACTCACATCCTTTTACTACTTTATGTAGCACACCGACACATCGACATTAAACCACGCCACGTAGTTGCATACATATATCAATTCCTAGAATTCTCTTTGTGTTGTGAAGATGAATGGTGAGTGAACAGTCTAAAACAGTAAGGGTTCGTCCACAAATGATGTCATTGGTATAGGGTCAATGGGTCTAAATACTTAGCTACTAGTAACATCCCATGTTAAAGATAGCCATTCAATCAATGGCTGAGGTGATGATATATATAATATCTGTGTCCTAGGGGCACAGAAAATATGATTTTTTGTATAAAGTCATTTGTGGACGAACCCTCACTGTATAACAGTCAGTTAGAACTTAGAACGACAATCACAACAATATTTACTATTACTGGAGTGAAAGTAGAGGAAACTATAATTGTTGTAACTTAAAAGTCGAACGAAAATACGTTAAAATTTATTGTAAATTCGCTTATAACAATCAAGTTACAAATACTGATGTGTATTGTTCAACAATCACCGACATAATTCTAAAAATACTGAGATTCAAGTTCAAAGTTTTTTTGCTTTGTCAGCATCAATACGAACATAAATTTGAGAGATGAAACTGTTAATTTTTGTGAATTTTGTAAAAACGTAACAGTTTAAAACCTATCTAATATTTAATTCGAGTGATTGGACGCGAAATATGTGAAACTTGTTTCAGTTAAAAATACATAAAATATAATATATACCAATTATGAAAAGAATTAGAAGCACACTAGTGATTTTCTATTTGGCGCTGTTTATCATTTTTGGAGCGGTAAATAGCAGTCAGAGTGAGTACATCAATTAATTTTTTGTAGATACTAATTTTAAATTAAAACATTTTGGATGAAAAATTTAATTTTTTAGATGTAGTTATTTAGATGTACTAGCAACTAGTGTTACAAAACAAATGAAACTGTGCCTTACTGCACTATATAAACCAGGTCCGGATAATGTTGCCAGTGTTGCAGCCTCCGCTGTCTAAATCAAAAAATCAAAACACATGTACTATATGGAAAATTTTCCGATTTTCAAAAATATTGGAAAAAAATAATTTTTGCACATTTCAAAAACATGCAAATATGTACGTTTTGCACATTTCAAAGACCTGCAAATATATACTTTTTGCACATTTTAAAAACATGCAAATATATACTTTTTGCACATTTCAAAAACACGGAAATATATACTCTTTGCAAATTTCAAAAACACGCAAATATATACTTTTTGCACATTTCAAAAACACGCAAATATAAACTTTTTGCACATTTCAAAAATATGCAAATATATATTTTTTGCACATTTTAAAAACATGCAAATATATACTTTTTGCACATTTCAAAAATATGCAAATATATATTTTTTGCACATTTTAAAAACATGCAAATATATACTTTTTGCACATTTTAAAAACATGCAAATATATATTTTTTGCACATTTCAAAAACATGCAAATATATATTTTTTGCACATTTCAAAATCATGCAAATATATATTTTTTGCACATTTCAAAATCATGCAAATATATATTTTTTGCACATTTCAAAAACATGCAAACAAACCATTTACACTTTATTTAAAACATGTAAATGGAACTTTTTGCAGTTTTCTGAATCAAGTAAAAAACATTGAGCACTTTTGTCAAACATGTAAATACAACATTAAAATACCACAGAAAATCATCAATGAAATCAACATGATGGTTTTTGTAAAAAGCTAAATTGCAGCTTGAAGTAATTGCTTCGTCCGGCTCTTATGTAAACAATTTATTACTAAATTCTTATATAACACAGATGAGACAACATTTCCGTCACTGCTATCAGAAACATGGCACATTACGCCTTTCAACAACCAAAATGTAACCTTGATTGATTCTGATGACCACGTAGCTCTTTATTACGACAATATCATTGTGGATTACATCAGCCGAAGAAAAAAATATTACAATGCACATCAATGGCCTTTTTCTGAACTTTCATTTGCCTGGTGGTATGTCACAGACGCATATGGCCCTATCGGCCCCGATCCTCACCTCTTTATAATTCTGCACGGAAACAACTCGCTTAACTCGAGTGACCAGCAGTGTTGGAGTCAGTCATTTCTAGATCCGAATGGGGGTAATCGTAACCTTATTGACTGTCACTTTCCCACCCATCAGTTTAAAAATGGGAGCCTCGTAGAAACAGTCCAAAATTTTGAAACCATTTTCTCTCAAATCGGCGAAATCATGCGGTATGGTGCTAAGGGAAAGTACCACGATGCTGATGACAAGATTTGCGGAAATGCAATGAGCGATATTATATTCTACGATATCTACTGCCTCTTAAGGTCCATATCATCTCCAAGTGACGTGGCTAGTTGGAAAAACATGACGACAAGGCATCGTTCATGGGAAGATAAAGAGCAAATATGCTTTGATAAGTGGTTCATCCCAATTTTCAAGAAGTACCATGGAGCCTCCGTCCTTAACAGATACTTTGAGCTGACGAAGGATTACTGGGAGACGAGTGGACGGGCTGGGAGCTACGAAGCTATGAATTTGGGGGAATTTGTTCATTTTTGGAGTGGAGCCGCTCGAGAAGATCTCCAACATTTGGCTTCAACAGCGTTTCAATGGACTGTAGATC
Organism: Dicyrtomina minuta; assembly: GCA_949802685.1. NCBI lineage: Eukaryota > Metazoa > Arthropoda > Collembola > Symphypleona > Dicyrtomidae > Dicyrtomina > Dicyrtomina minuta. The sequence continues at coordinate 12,787,325 of OX461808.1, read as the reverse complement.
ACCAGGATGAATTGGTCAAAGCCAGAGACAAGTATCGGTTTAAATTTGCATACAGATATAAAGGTAATTAAATTAATATTTAAAAAACATATGAGATTTTAAAAAAAATATTTTGCCGCCAAAGCTGTTAAAATAAAATTATTATTTTTTTAATAACGGTAAATTAATGACCCCTTGAATTTGTTTCACAGTCAACACTAAACAAAACAACAGTTCTATACCCTGGAAGGCCCTTGCAGTCATCTGTGTTTGCATAGTTCCCGTTATGGTTGTAATGATGTTCATGGTCCTCCGTGATAGGAATAAAAGTAGGTTAAAAAGGTTAGAAAAGAAGGACTACCATCATTCTACCACGGACAGCTTAGCTGTCCTGACCTCCTCTACTTGAACTCTCTGCAATTGTAAATTCGTATTCTGTATTTCCAGTAATTATATTTCACATTGGACTGTTTTCTTAAAATAATAAAACTTCAAAAGTCATTCGTTTCAACCACCTACAATTTATTGTCATCATCGTCAACTGCATAACAATATGGGATTATTATTTTTCGTACACATCCAGGACTGGAAGCAGTAGTTAACAACACTTTGGTTGGTTAGTTTGCGGTATTGGTACATTTCATAATTATTAATAATATTTAATTATTCAGTCAGAATGTTTCATGGCTTAAGATAGTATTGTTGTGGTTGATGTGTTATAAGTGCTAGGTTGGACGGATCATTTAGTTTTTTTTTAATTTCCTTGGAATTACATATTTGGAAAGGTAATATTTATTTACATAGTCCAAGTAATTGTATGTGTAACCGTTAAAGCCTTGTGTAGTAATGTTGGCAATTTGGAATTACAGAGGATGCTCTATGCTAATACATACATACATAATGCATTATATTACGTCTGAGGATTAACATTAAAAAGATACGGATGTAAGTACCAATATTAATGTGTGCATTCATACTAGATAGTGCCATGCAAAGCGACTGTGAAGAACCAAAGTGACACATATTCATTTTTTGCTGAAAACAGTATTACTACCTATCTACCAAAATATTCAAATATATGCTTTTAAATGGAACAGCTTGCATTTTTCAAATATATTTACCTAAATACAACATTTTGCACCTTTTTAAAAACATGAAATTAGAACATTTTGCACCTTTCAAAAAAATAGTATCAGAAATCGTTGAACCTTTTCAAAAACATGGAATTAAAACAGTTTGCGCCTTTTCAAAAATATGTAAATACAATATTTTGCAACTTTTCAAAAACATGGAACTAGAAAGTTTTGCACCTTTCGAAAACATCAGAAATAGCTGAACTTTTTCAAAAACAAGGAATTAGAACATTTTGCGCCTTTTCAAAAATATGAAATTAAAACATTTTGCACCTTTTCAAAAATATGAAATTAAAATATTTTGCACCTTTTCAAAAACATGGAATTATAACATTTTACGCATGTTTCTCATTGTGTTTTTATGACATAGCTCATTTTGATTCCAGCCTAACCTGGATAAGGGTCATTTTGGTTCCTCACAGACGAAATAGGGAGTTTGCAATAATAACGTTATGTAAAAATCGGTTTTGGCCCTACGCCCTCCCCTTGTACGTAACTATTTTTGGTATGTACGCACATGTAAAAGGATAGGACACCTTGCCCCCGCTCCCCCAAAAAATGCCAAATGTTCTTTTTTTTTAAGTTCTAAAAGACATACGTTCAACTGTCCAACTTTACGCTTCCCGCGTAGGCTTCATACTAGTAGGTAGGTTAAATTAGATATAACGCAGTGTATTTTCGTTTGTCGAAGATGAAACTGTAAGTTTGATGGGGATTCTTCCTATGCATTAATTAATAAATATCAGCACAGGTAGGAACATATAGGCATTTGAAACTTATATGCTATTTGCCTGCACTCACATCCTAACTATGTAACTATGTAGCACATGGACATTAAACCACGCTACGTAATTACGTACATACCGATTCCTAGAATTCTCGCCGCGGGTTGAAGTTGAAAAGGGAACTGTCAAAACTGGTAATGGGTTCGTTCACAAATGATGTTATTGGTCTACTTGGCTATGGGTGATTTTGAATGTTGAACATTGCCATCTACGTAATGGCTAAGATAATGACATGGGTGTCTTATTGTAGGGTCATAAAAAGGAGAATGTTTTTGATAACGTTAGTTGTGGAAGATCCCTTACGCTGTACTATAGTTGGTAAGACTATCACAACATTTAATTGTGTACACATCACAATACAAAAATGTAGCTTGTTTTTTCTCATCGACATTCTGTCAAAAGTAGCAGTTTGAATTTGAAATAAATAACGTTTTCACTAAATGTATCTTTGTACGATACACTGCCATAGTAATTTCTCTAGTCGCTGTTATAACTAGTCAAAAGAATAATATAAAAGTAACTCACAATTAGATTAGAAAACTACAAATTCCAGCCAAGACTGTTTACATAAGTGAAAGTGGTGGAAACTAAAAGGGTCGCACGAACGAAAATACTAAAAAAGCTATTGTAAATTAGTAAATTCCTCATTTATAACAACCACTTACTAATATAATTAGTGATATGTTAATTATTTAATTAATGTTAATTCATTAAGGACTTAATTGTTATACAAATATTAAAATTCGAGTTATACGTTTTTTGTTTTGTCAACACCAACACCAACACGAACATAAATTTGGTTAGTGAAACTGCTAATAATTTGTTGTCAATTTTGAACTTAAAAATTGTATGTCTAATATTTGATTCGAAACTTAAAATGTGTGAAACTTGTTTTAGTTGAAAAAAAAATAGAAAATAGAAAATATGATAAAACGGAGCACATTGGGTATTTTCTATCTTGCATTATTCATTTGTGGAGCGGTAAATAGCAGCCAAAGTAAGTACATAAATTATTTTCATACATATTAATTTTAGTGTAAAACATTTTTACTACCTACCTTACCTATAATTATAATTTACCGGAATTTTGAAAATATTGCAATACTATAGACCAATTTCATCGAGTCATACATTATTTTGAAAGGTAATAATGACTTTAGTAAAATTCAAATAACAGAAAGCGCCCTAACGTTACATCGCAAAAACGGTTTTAAGAAAACGGTATTTTAGTTTTCCAAGTTTAGCTAACAAGCATTGCATATAGGCCGGAATATAATAACATATATAAATTCCTAGAATTCTCGTCGTGTTGTGACGGTGAATGGTGAACTGTCAAAACCAGTAAGGGTTCGTCCACAAATAATGTTATTGGTAGAGCCAATGGGTCTACATACTTGGCTACTATGGTAACATCCCATGTTAAGGATAGCCATTTACCTTAATGGCTGAGGTAATGAAATATGGGGTGTCCTATAGGGTTATAAAAAAGAGGATTTGTTTTTATAAATTCATTTGTGGACGATCCCTCGCTCTATAACCGTCAGTAAGAAAGAATTACAACATTAAATTACGTACACAACATAATTTTAACTTTTGTTTTTCCTCATCTGAAAAATCTCCGACATAATTCTAAAAATTCTGAAATTCAAAGTTCAAAGTTTTTTTGTTTTGTCAACCCCAACACGAACATGAATTTGAAAATGAAAAATTGTTTTGAATTTTGTACAAGTAAATGGAACATTTTGCAGTTTTCAAAAATATGTAAAAAGAATATTTTTGCACATTTCAAAAACATGCAAATATTTTTTTTTGCACATTTCAAAAACATGCAAATAAACCATTTAACACTTTTCTCAAAACGAGTAAATGGAACACTTTGCAGTTTTCAAAAATATGTAAAAAGAATATTTTTGCACATTTCAAAAACATGCAAATATTTTTTTTTGCACATTTCAAAAACATGCAAATAAACAATTTAACACTTTTCTCAAAACGAGTAAATGGAACACTTTGCAGTTTTCAAAAATATGTAAAAAGAATATTTTTGCACATTTCAAAAACATGCAAATATTTTTTTTGCACATTTCAAAAACATGCAAATAAACCATTTAACACTTTTCTCAAAACATGTAAATGGAACATTTTGCAGTATTTAAAATTATGTAAAAATATTTTTGCACATTTCAAAACCATGCAAATATTTTTTTTGCACATTTCAAAAACATGCAAATAAACCATTTAGCACTTTTATCAAAACAGTATAAATAAATTAATATTCAAAATGGTGGTTTTTGTAAGGAACAGAATTGCTGCCTAAAAGTAATTCCTTTGTCTGGCCCTGATCCTGATATAAAGAATTCATTATTTATTTCTTAGATACCACAGATGAGACAGCATTTCCGTCACTACTATTAGAAACATGGCACATTACGCCTTCTAAGTCCAGCAACCAAATTGTAACTCGTATTCAATTTGATGGCCACGTAGCTCTTTATCACGACAATATCATTGAGGATTACATCGACGGAAGCAAAAACTATTACAATGCACATCAATGGCCTTTTTCTCAACTTTCAACTGCCTGGAAGTATGTCAAAGACACATACGGCCCTATCGGCCCCCACCCCCACCTCTTCCTCATTCTACACGGAAACAACTCGCGCAACTCGAGTGACACAAAGTGTTCAAGTCAGTCATTTCTCGATTCTAGTGGAGGTAATCGTAACCTTATTGACTGTCACTTTCCCACTCATCAGTTTAAAAATGGATTTGTAAAAACATTCCAAAATTTTGCAACTATTTTCTCTCAAATCGGCAACATTATTCGGTATGGGGCCAAAGGGAAGTTCAACGATGCTGATGAAAAGATTTGTGGAAATGCAATGAGCGATATTTTATTCTACGACATCGACCTTCACTTAAAATTAAATTTATCTCAAGCTGGCATAGCTAATATTAAAGAAATGCCTAGAGAAATGACTAGCCAACAAAAATGCTATTATAAGTGGTTCATCCCAATTTACAAGACGTACGGTGGAGCCTCCGTCCTTAACAGATATTTTGAGCTGACGAAGAAATACTGGCCGACAGCAGGAAGGGACGGGAGATGCAATATTACTCAAGAAATGAATTTAGGTGAATTTATTCATTTTTGGAGTGGAGCCGCTGGAGAAGATCTCCAGCGTTTGGCTGCAAGGACAAAGGCGTTTCCAGGGACTGTATATCAGCAGGCTGATTTGCAGACAGCAAGAGTCACGTATCAATTTAAATATCCATATAATTATACAGGTATTTATTACAAAAATAAAGTCAGATTTAAAAAAATAAATATTTTGCCGCCTCAGCTATGTTAAAATAAAATTATTTATTTTGTTAACAGTAAATTAATGACCTCTCAAATTATTTTCACAGTTAACAGTGAAACACTATATTCGACAAACAAAATTTCTAAATCATGGGAGGGCCTTGCCATTGTATGTGTTTGCATAGTTCTCGTTATGGTTGTAATGATGTTCATGGTCCTCAGTGTTAGGAATAAAAGTAAGTTAAAAAAGTTAGAAAAGAAGTACCGAGACTTGACCCTTAAAGATGTGAATGCATTTCGAATGGGCATTAGGCACACTACGGACCTTGGTGTGGGCTCACATTTGTCTATTCTGTCCTTGCCATTTAATATGGCTTTTGAAGTCCCAGCGGAGCGGATAACTATTGGTGAGCAGTGTCAATTTTACAACAATTTAAAATAGTTTAAAGGGGTGCTTACTGGCACCCTTACCGGTCGGTGGTACCGCAGTAGACCATTTACCGTAGTCCGCTTTTATAAAATATTTTTTTTTCTTGTTCTTTTCGGCGTTAATTTATGTTTTTAAATTAGACAAAAGCCAAGTGCTTGGACAAGGGGAATTCGGAATTGTGTACCTTGGGGTTTTGAAGGGTGAAAATGGAAGACCAGATGTGAAAGTAGCAGTCAAAAAAACTAAATTGGGAACTCAACTTTCCCACTTTAAAGCGCTCCTCTCTGAAATTAAGATTATGGCGCATTTGGAAAAACATGAAAATATTGCTGCACTCTTAGCCACGGTCACTCTCAGTATCAGCAAATGTAATTTTTAAATTCCCAGTAAATTCCATGCAATTAAAAAAATTATGTATTTCCTAATAAATTAAAGACCGAAATATACAAAAAAATTTTTAAATTGTAAACCACTATAAGGCGAAGTTGTAGCGGCACTAGAATTCTGTGAAAAGGGGGATCTACTGGACAACCTTCGAAAGTGTAGGCGAAGCTATCGTAATTTATGGAATCAACATTATAGCAAATGGACTAAAACAGATTATGTTGAAGTCAATACGAATACACTACCTTTAGCTTCTGGTTTAGTTTTAGTTACGGAACCTGAAAATACTCAAGAAATTTCCACACTTGATCTTATAAGCTGGGCAGGCCAAATTGCTAACGGAATGTTGTTTCTCTCTTCCAAGGATGTAAATCAAAACTCACAACAAGAAATTAGCCGTTGAATTTAAGCTTTAAAAGTTAAATAGGCTAAATCTTATTTTTATATTTGGTTTTCGCAGATCATTCACGGGGATCTTGCAGCCCGCAACGTACTCCTCACAGCTGACAACATTCCAAAAATCTGTGATTTTGGTCTTTCCCGTCAACTTCTCAAATACTCGAATTATCGCAAGACTTCAACTGTAGGTTTCTTTCATTTCAATCAAATCAGAATATATATATGAATCTACGTATTAGTACGTACATATTAAGAGAAAACCATTTTTATTTAAAAACTCAACTAGTAATTGTAGCCTGCTGTACTGACGGACGTTCGTAACATATTCTTTTATTCTTATCTTACATGAGAATTTATCTTTGCTTCAAACGAACAATGTGACTGTTTTATAATACACTTTTGGTCATAAATGTTTTTTATAATTTTTGTAAACAAATTTGACTAGACACCAATGCCTTGGAAATGGCTTGCGATTGAAGCACTCACTCAAAGAACATTTTCCATTCAATCTGACGTCTGGTCTTTTGGTGTGACTCTCTGGGAAATATTTACGCTTGGCAAGGAGCCATATCCTGGAAGAAATTGGGATACAAACTTTGTGGATGCTTTAATTGATGGGGATGGTCTCCTGGGGCAACCTGAATTTGGAAATTCCGAAATGTAAACCTTTTTATTAATGTTGTTTGCATTTTATAATTTTGAGTTGCACATTTTTAGTTACAATTAAGTTCATGAATAAGATTGTATTAAATGTGTTTTACAACAGCCACGATTTAATGATGAACTGCATGCAGGAGGACCCCAAGGAGAGATTCTCTTTTGCCCGGATCAAAACTGAATTGGAAAATATTGAAGCAAGCCTAGACACGTGAGACTGAAGATATGCAGTAGAATTAGCCTATAATAAGGTGTTACTATAATATGGTGCGAGGCTGTGAATAAATTATTTTTAGAAGTTTTATAGCTTGTATTTGGAAATGCAAATCGATATATTTCATTAATTTTTATAAATACTTATGTATAAGGTAGGTGATTGTGATTACTTACTGAAATTGAAAGTAAATAAGTTTGCTACTATTTTTTGATTGTATTTGTATTACTTGTGTTATTCATTTTATTATGTAAAATATTTTATTAAATGCTTATTTTTTTGTTCAAGATATTGTTATGACTCGAAATTGTGAATTTGTAACATAAAAGTTAAAACTGATTTATATGTGAATAAAAATTACACTTTCAAAATGTTCAAATAATGAAATAATCTAAGTTTGAAATTGAAATTTGGTATTTCCCAATGTGCCCCGATTCATTCAGTATCTAAAATGCCTGCCTGACTTTTAGTAGGTAGGTACCTAGGTAGGTACTTAGGCAAGTACCGTTTATCTTAAACTCGTACTATTCAAATTTGGACCTTTCAGACCCGCTTATACTATCACAGACCCGTGTACTACCATATAAAAGTAATAGTGTGATACATAGACCTAAATAGTAAGTTCTATTTCAGACCCGCAGCATATTAAAGGATGTAGATGTAAGGAATATAGGTTGAATCTTCCTAACTACTTGCCTATAACTTAATGTGAGTTAAGGTTTGCAAGTTCTAGTTTTTACAGTTAAGGTGTCGGCTTCGGTTAGGGTAACTTTTAGGGCACGTTATACTATACGTATTAAAAACCTTAAAATAAATCCATCAGGACCTCAGGAGAACGCTTAAAATTTGACCCAAAACTTGGTAGGTATTTGGAGCTTTACATCACCTTACGAATTGGCGGTATTGGTACTAATTATTACATATAATCGGTTTCACAGGTCCATCAATAATTATTGAAGCACTCATTTGAATATTGATAACGCTAATTTAAAATACTTTATAAAATTAAGTATTGGGTTTTCTGACTAAGGAAAAAAGCAGGTCTAGAAAATTGCCCTTCTGTGAATTTAAATAATTAGCAGAATCATTTTTATTGAGTTGATCCTGGTCCCGGTCTCCATTCCTTTCTTTCACTTCGTCGATTTTCGCTTTTTGCGTTATCCTGATTTCGTTCGAAAATTGGCCTAGCGCTTTCTTGCCCTCTTTTTCTAATTGCAGCCCAATGATTTGCTTGTACAAACTCGGGACCAGAAGATTATACTTTTGTATTTTAGAATTTAGCCGATCGACAGAAGGTCTGAGATGAGCAAGATCCTCCTCCCATTTGAGGAGGTCAGCAGCACTCATAGTTTTCTCGTAGGTGTGACGCTCCAGTTGAAGTCCAGAGCGAATGTCACGAATTTCTTGACGAATTTCTTTTTCTAGGAGGATCCATTCGGGAGCAAAGCCGTTTTCGATAAGGACTTGATTAATTTTGTGAGTTGTGAAATCGATGTAGGGATTGTAGGAACTATCATGCTTGAGTGGTTTTCCAGCTGAGCTAAGATTGTCAAATTCACCACGGGCCATGGATTCCTAAAATAAAATAATTGACTGATTTTGTAAAACATTGTGTTATAGTATTACGTATAATATTATTTAATACTTTAAATTGCACGTGTAATTATATGTATATGTAATCCCTTTTTACCCTTGTAATTTAATTAATCTAAAATAATTGTATAATGATAATAGATATTATTTGAAATAATTTTATTATGCTTAGAGAGAGAGAAAGTAAAAAGCTTTATTTACACTGGTACACAATCGTACTAGCCTAAAAGACACAGTAACAAATATACATTGTTTAGAAATAAGTATTTAACAATTGATCAATGTAACTAGATAATAACTTATTGTTAAATAGAATAATTGTTATATATCGTCGGTGAAGAGTCATTAGGTAGGTTGTGCAAACGCAAAACTGGCACTTTAACTTTAGCAATTGCAAAAGAATGTGCGCAGAAGAACGACGCCATGTTTTTACCTCAAAAATACTTTTGAGGCCTAATTTTCAAAGTCGATTTTTTCAAAAAAATGAAAATTTTCGAATTTTAAAAAATCCTAAAATAACTTTGTAGAAAACAGTCTAAGGATTAGAAAAAACCAAATTTCGTCAAAATCGGATAAGAACTGTAGAAGCTACAGGGTGCCAAAAATTCAAACTTTGAATTTTTTAAACTTTGGCGGGCCACTGTGACCGAAAAACGCAAAATGCGGTCGAGTTACTTTGGATCTGTGCTATTTAAAACTAGCCTGATTTTTGTGGGTGGCAGGTTTTGAATTTGGCGGGTAACATGTGAAACCATTTCCTTGTGAGATGCACAACAAGAAAGCCATTCCCAACAACAAGTACACCTAATCAGAAAATTGTAAAGCACGCCCAAGCCCATTACCACAGCTCAACATACAACTCGACCAACCAACAAACTCTAAAGTAGGATGTACTACCTGGCCTGAAGGGAAAAAATAGTTAACTTATTTTCCTATATATTTCTTCTATTACTATTTTAAAAATATTAACTCAAAACAGAAACATTTAAACTTGACTGACGAAATCTCCAAATGAAATGAAACCAACAAGCACCAAACACACTGAAGACGGATCCTTTGGTAGTGAAATGCTAAAAATTAAGGTCAACTGAATTTTCCACACCAATTAAACCGTAATTAAATCATATTGTTTAGTGCTAAGAAGGATGCTACAATTAAATAGATAATTAGCACAGCCGCAAGAGGTTACGTAGCAAATTTTTTATTTTTAAGAACCAATAACTAACCTAAAATAGAAACTCCCCCCCCCCCCCTCCAGAGGACACCCCACGTACTTCGTTTCAAGCCGCACTGATTTATTTTAGTCTCGATTTGGAGTTTTGGACGGTGCGAAGCAACGTTCTAACTCCACTTGACAGATTTAACAATAAGGCTAACTACTTTTAACAAGTATACAGTGAGACCCGAATAAGACGGACTTATACAGTGGAACTTGGATAAAATAAAGACTACAGTGAGACCCGAATAACAAGGACTTATACAGTGAAACTTGGATAACATAAAGACTACAGTGAGACCCTTATATCACACATAATACAGTAAAACCTTGATAATACGGCCATCATAAGAAGACACAAATAACTTGTACGCTACAGTAGGACACATTTATAACGGATACGGATAAAGTATTGACTTGACAGGGAACGAGCAAAGGTTGATGCGAAGCACACCTAAGCATAGGTAAAACACTCACAGTCAATTACGACAAAATAACTCGTGCCTGTGTAGAACAATAAAAGAAAATTTGACCGAAACCAATTCATAATTCAGCAAATGGCGACGCCGACTCTGAAATAAGCAACCACTCATTGGCGAAGCTAATGAGTGTTGCAAGTTTAACCTATGCAGAACATAATTAAAGACGGAAACCAAATAAACAGAACCCCTCCCCCCTCCCAAAAACTGGATATACTGACAACCACTGAAGAGAATAAAAAGCGTAAACTAGCATTTAAGGACGACGATAAAGACAGCAAAAAAGCAAAACCACAAGCACTGACTGTCGACGACTTGCTAGAACTAGACAAAACTGAGGATAAGGAAGTAACTGACAGCACCAAAATGAGTTTTCAGGACGTACTAGATGCCATCTTGCAAGAAAATTCAGAAGTAAGAACTAACTTATCAAGTAAAATAGCAGCAACAGAGAACAGCATTCAGGAGAGACTCGACTCAATTCAACATGCACTCAATGACAAAGTTGACGTGCTAACGTCACGAATTCAGATCCTTGAAGAAGAGAACGAGCAACTCAAAGCTAGAATCGTTACTTAAGAGCAAAACCAAAATGGCTCCACTACCAACTCCGAACTGGAAAAGCGAATACTCAGAATGGAACTAGAGGCTAAAAAACTCAATCTCATCTTCAATGGTATAAAAGTCCAAAAGGAAGAAAAACAAGAAACACTTAAAACACTAGTCACTAGATTTATCAATGAAACCCTGGCGCTAACGAATATAAGCCTAGCCACAGTCAGAAGGATAAAAAGCAAAGGAAGCATCCCGATTAACAAAGTCTGCGTCAGCTTTTGCTCTCTTGAAGACCCAAATACTGTAATGGGAGCCAAAAAGAAGCTAAAGGAGACAAACGACTCAATATATTTTATCAATCCTGACCTACCAGCGGCGAAAGTTAAAGCAAAATATGAGGAGCGACAAGCTAAGAATGCAACAAAATCACAGGGCGACAACGTGATTACGGACATGCACATTACATAGTAAAGAGGCAGACCCATACACATAAAGCAAATACAAAATAAACCGACTGTAAATAAAATCTTATACTAGAATGTAAATGGACTTGTGAGAGACAAACAAGACAAGGCTACAATAATTGTACAAAATGACGTGAATATTTTTTGTTTATCTGAATCCTGGATTTCTGAACCTAACGACGACTTACAGAGAATTTTTAATGACTACACTATCACAGTGACTCATGCAGTAGGCGAGCGAGGCAGAAAGAGCGGAGGACTTCTTGTGGGAACGCAAAATAGCGTTACTAAACTGTGTAAAATTGTGCACCAAGATCGGTACAAAACGACAATCGAATATACGTGTCAAGGAAAACCAACATATATATGCTTTGCTTACATACCGCCAACACCACAATATGATGATGAAATCGACAACCTTCTTAAAGACACCCCTCACCTAATCAGACATAAGTGCTTCTTGATAAGAGACTTTAATAGTCGAATTGACAACTTTGAGAACCAATCAGATGCAACGCAACATTTTTGCAAAACCAGAAACTTGTTAGACCCGATCTGTAATACAAGAGGAAAAAAGTTAATGGCACTCATCACAGAACAGGAACTCATATTCTTAAATGCAAGAACCCCTTTCGATCAGCAAGGCAACCATACATACATAGGGCAGAACGGCAGCAGCCTAATTGACCTCTGCGTATGTAATGACAAGGCAATTGACCAAGTGGAAGACTTCTATATAATTGCAAGTCTAGAATCTGACCACCTTCCAATTGTGATCAAGCTCGCACAACACACTATAAAAAAGACCTATGTCCCAAGTGAAGTAGAGGACAAAATACAGTGGAACAAATAGAAGGCCATGGACTTTCAGAGGCAGCTAAAAGCAGATAGTAAAAACCTAAACTTTCAACACTGTGACTTTAATACCCTGAGCAATCTTGTCTACCAAACAGCAAGTAAAGTTGGAATGCGCATCAAGACCAATGCTGACATAAGGAAAAATCACGGACCTAAGTGGTTTGACAAAGAATGCAGCATAGCCAAACGAAAGGTCCTCTTTATGCCCCACAAATATCGCGAGAATAAACTGCATAACCGGAACACAAACGACAGCCTCGAAAATCTAATGCAAGCCAAAAAACAGTACCGACAACTCTGCCAGGACAAAAAGAAAACTTTCTTTGAGCTAGTCTAAAACCTAATCCATCACTGTAAAGACACAGCAGGATACTGGAGGGCAGTGAACATGCTAAGGGACGAAAAGTATGGTTACAAAAGTAACGACATTACTAAGTCGCAGTGGGACGAGCACTTTCAATCTGTTTTTCAGACCTCAGAAACTGAGGTCTGAACTGAGGCCTGTTTGTAACCCTTACGCTAAAATCTCACTATTTGACCCTGCCATACTTGACGCTGAGATTACACTTGAAGAACTTCTTAAAGCAATTAGGAATCTTGCTAACAATAAATCCTCAGGAGCAGATGGCATACCCAACGAAGTATGGAAACATTTGGACATCTTATCCTATGAGTACCTTTTCCTACTACTTAACACAGCAAAAGTCGAAAAAATACCAACAAGCTGGGGGAAAATAATAACAGCACCAATCTTTAAGAAAGGCGACGCAGAGCTACCTAGTATTTATGGGCCTATTGCTCTAATTAACACAATTACCAAGATGTACACATGTGTAATGTCAAACAGGCTAAACTTTAAGTTAAACTATTACTCTAACTTGCTTTCTTGTTTTCTCCAATCTCTTATAGTTTTAGTACAAACTTGAAATTTCTTGGCAGCTTTTTCGGTGGAGTTTTTTTTAGCGTACGATATTGCTCCTAACTTTTTTCCAAATGGAAACGATCGAATGTTTTTACTTTTCATTTTAATTTAACTTAAGTTAAGATCAAAGTTAAAAAAACCACTAGACTGCCTATGATAATGATCTGCACGTAGGTACTGGTCTAAACGTTGAACCAAGTTTTTAAATTTTAGCGCTTATTTTAACAAAATAAGTTTTATTTTTGTTTATGGCGCCGTAGTGAACAAGGAAAAATACAATGGATTATTATGCATCCATTTTAAGACTATTAAAATCCCGGGAGTTACTAGGCACCCCGGGAGTTACTAAGGACCATGGGAGTTAATAGAGACCCCAGGAGTCAGCTCAAAACTTTGAGTCAATCCCCGAGAGTTACAAGGGACCCGCGAGTTATTTGAAGCTTTACGGTACCTAGGTACCTACCTTTGTTATTAGATGCATTCTCATGTGCAATAAAAATGTCTGTGAAGAACCAAAATGACCCATATCCAACCTTAGCTACAAATAATATCAACTTTTTACAAAAATATTCAAATGTCTTAATAGCATTTAAATAGAACGTTTTGCACTTTCCAAAAACATTATAGTATAAAATTCTGCACCTCTTCAAAAACATTGAATTAGAATATTTTGCACCATTTCAAAATCATGGAATTAGAATATTTTACACCTTTTCAAAAACATGAAATTAGTAAATTTTACACGTTTTCAAAAACATAGAATTAGAACATTTTGCAATTTTCAAAAACATGGAATTAAAACATTTTGCACCTTTTCAGAAACATAGAATTCGAACATTTTGCACTTTCCAAAACATGGAATGCGAACATTTTACACCTTTTCAAAAACATGGAATTTGAACATTTTGCACCTTTTAAAAACATGGAATTAGAACATTGCGCACCTTTTCAAAAACATGGAATGCGAACATTTTACACCTCTTAAAAAACATGGAATTAAAACATTTTGCACCCTCTAAAAAACATGGAATTTGAACATTTTGCACCTTTTCAAAAACATGGAATTAGAACATTGCGCACCTTTTCAAAAACATGGAATTAGAACATTGCGCACCTTTTCAAAAACATGAAATTAGAACATTGCGCACCTTTTCAAAAACATGGAATTAGAACATTGCGCACCTTTTCAAAAACATGGAATGCGAACATTTTACACCTTTTGAAAAACATGGAATTAAAACATTTTGCACCTTTTAAAAAACGTGGAATTTGAACATTTTGCACCTTTTAAAAAATATGGAATTAGAACATTGCGCACTTTTTCAAAAACATGGGATTAGTACATCTTTTACATTTTTTAATAACTCCTAATCAACATTTTGCGCATGTTTTTTAATTAATTTTTACGGCATAGCTTATTTTGATTGTAGTTTAAATTTGATATAGGTCATTTTAGTTCTTCACAGGCGAAAAGAAGTTTGCAACAATAACGTTATGGAAAAATCTGTTTTGGCACTACTTTCTCCTTTTGTACGTAATAATTTTAGTTTAGTATGTTCGCACATAGGACGATAGGACAGCTTGACTTCGCTCCCCCCCCCAAAATGCCTAATGTTATTTTTCCACATGCACCAAAAGGCATGTGATCAACTTTACAAGTCCCGCGTAGGTTTCATACCAAGAAAAACACAAGTGATTATATAAAACGCAGTGTCTTTTTGTTTGTCGAAGATAAAAATTCAAGTTTGATTGGGATTTCATCTGCAATAATTAATAAATATCAACACAGGTAGGAACTTTTTTATATATGATATATGCCTGTACTCACACCCTTTTGTAATTGTAATTGTAATTGTAATTGTAATTGTAATTGTTTTATTGTCAAATCCATAAAGCGCATATACACTTATTTCCAAGGATGGACAGTTCTAAACATTACAATTCTATACTACAGATATAATTTACGAGGTATACAAACATCATGTCAATATTATTAGAGTAAAAGAAATTTTTCACAAATGAAAATATTCAACTAGGCTAGGTTAATTAACTAAATACATTAAACATAAATATCTTTACGCATATCAATCAGCCATTTACATAAATCAAATTGGAAGTCTTTATGTTTTTTATTATTATGAATTATAACAGGAATAGTGTTCCAAAGTAATACTGCTCGGAACTGATAGCATTTACGATAGAACGATGTTCTGCGTAGGACTAACAGCTTACAATTATTTCGAAGTGATATTTCACGTGTATCAATAACTTCAATAATACTGTCTAGCCTTTCTTGTTGCTTAATTAAATTACGGGTTAAAGAGGCCATGACATATTTAACACGTCCACTAACAGTGAGTATACCCAGCGACTCATACAAGGGGTTCATTTCTATTACTTTTTTCCTTTTGGTTTTAGGAAAACCGAGCTGTCTATTTAAAAGTACAATAAAATGGTAACCATTAATATATAAGCATTTTAAGAAATGATCAATCACAGCTTGGCATTTATCTAATAAGAAGGTGGATGCACCCGCATAAATAGCAAGCCCATAATCAATATCTGAGTAAACAAGAGATTTAAAAATAATGGACAAAAGATTTGGCGGTATCATGCGTTTATACTTAAGTAACCTAGAGCATTTATAAGCTATTTTCTGTAATACATATTTTCAGTGCCTTTGAAAAGTTAGCTTACTGTCAAAATAAATGCCTAAGTATTTAAAATAGTCGACTTTTAATATAGCGTTGGTCGCGCAGTTAATAGAGTCAAAGCTACACTGCCTTTTTGTTCTAGGGTTGAAAAAATCCATACAAAGAGTTTTTACAAAATTTAACTCCATGTCATTTTGCTCACACCACGTATTTATTTTTTGAGCTATGGACTCTAATTTAGACTTAAGGCCATCCGATGAGTCACTATTACATGTTTGACCTACGTCATCAGCATAAATAGAGGGTGACGCTAAAACATCACATACGTCATCAAAAAATAAAATAAAAAGGATTGGGCCAAGAACACTCCCCTGTGGGACACTTCCGTTAAGTTCATATTTATCAGAGATAAAAGTACCTAATTTAATACGAAAATACCTGCCAGTGCAGTAACTACATAGAATTTTAAGTAGTTAGTTGGGTAGCTTGTATTTGTCTTTGAGCTTTTGGATTAACTTTAGATATTTAACAGAGTCAAACGCTTTCTTTAAATCAACAAATATAGCAGCAGTAAATCGTTTGTTTTCAATAGCAGAGTAGATTTGCTGTGAGAGGTGAATGAGAGCACGCAAAGTAGATTTGTTTTTTCTAAATCCAAATTGAAACTTTGAAAGAAGTTTATTACCTTCCACAAAGTTAATTATTTTTTTTGCAATAATCGCCTCAAATACTTTAGAAAGAAATTGTAAAATAGAGATAGGCCTATAAGCTGTTGGATTAAGTTTGCTAGCATTTGGTTTTAAAATAGGGGTAATAATAGCTTCCTTCCAGGAATCAGGAAACTCACCCTTGACAAAAAAATCATTAAAAATAGAAGCCAACGTAGGCGCAAACTGAATAGAAAATAGTTTTAGAATTTTGGGAGGAATATTAGTTAAACCGGCAGTTATACTACCTTTTGTTGATTTAAGCAAAGAGATTACCTCGTCAGCCGTGACACGCTCGAAATTACTATCTCCACTGATACTCTTATTAAGTGCAGTAACTTCCTCATCACAATTAATGGCTCATAACAAAAGCATCAGCAAGAGCATTGCATATTTCAGGTTTAGAATTAACAACAACACTATCGATTTTAAGTTCAGTGATAAGCGTAGTCTTAATACTATCACCGGTTAACCATTTAAATTTATCCCAGGACTCTTTAGAATTTTGACATGCCGAAAATTCATTTCGGACATACTTAAGTTTAGCATAACGTACATACTGAGTAACTTGGTTCCTGCATTTCCTATATGCTTTCCAATCCTTATCACATTTACTGCGATTGGCTTTTTTCTTAAGGTGGTGCTTAGAATGTATCAGTTTTCTAATATCTGAAGTTATCCATCTAGGTGATTTAATTTTAACTCTGAATTTGACTACAGGCAATTTACGTTCCAAAATGCAGTGTGTTAAGGATTCAAATGCATAAACTTTGTCGTTTATAGAGTCTAAGCATTTGATTATTTCCCATTTGGTATTATTGAGCTCACTTCCAAAATCCTTAATATTCAGCCTCTTATAATTCCTAGTATTAATAATAATTGGAGCTGTATGTACTTTTGCTTTTTTGTGTATCACATACACAATTTCATGATCAGACAGTCCACACTCTAAGATATTACTATCCCTAACTTTACTAACTGAATTTGTGTAGACATGGTCAATTAGTGTGCTACTTGTCTTACTAATTCTAGTAGGGGTCTTTATTACCTGGTGTAAGTTCAGTGAGTTTGTACAGAATTGTAAAAACGACAATTCTGGGCTTAGGATCAACGTATTAATATTAAAATCACCTAGAATATACAGCTCAGACGACTTAGTTGAGGCTAGTTGCGATATCTCATTCAAGTCCCTAAAGAGAGGGTCATCATTTTTAAGATAAGCAGGAGGTCTATACACATTGACTACATAAATAGGTAAAGTCAGCGGAAGCATAACTTTTAAAATAATAGATTCGATTCGATTTGATGTAGTACATTCACATTAAACCACGCTAGGTCATTATTATATACATATCGATTCCTAGAATTCATTTTTACTAGAATAATAGCAACGTGGAACATATTGTAAACATTGTGAACTAATTGTAATAGTCTTGAATAAACTATCTCATAAATATCATTATTGTAAATTAATTGATATCGTATATATCGTCTGTGAATGAACCATATCCATTTGTAGCTAAAAACAAATATCGACTATGTATCTACAAAAGTATTGAAAAATGTCTTAAGAGCATTTAAATAGAACATTTTGCACTTTTCCATCACATGTAATAAGAACATTTTGTACCTTTTCAAAAACATGGAATTAAAAAATTTTAAACTTTAAAAAAAAACATGTAAATAGAACATTTTACACTTTTCAAAAACTCCTAATTAACATTATACGCATGTTTTTAATTTTGTTTTTTATGACATAGCTCATTTTGATTCGAGCTTAAATTGGATATGGGTCATTTTAGTTATTCACACACGATATGTAATGTATATGAAAAGCCGCAAGTATCCTATAAATAAATATTAGACAATTACTAAATAATTTCCTATAGCGATTACATATTGGGAAAGATCATAAATATTTTCACTAATTATAGGATCAAATAATTTTATCTGTAACCCTTTAAAGCAACTTAGGTATGTAGCATTGAGTGTTGGGGGCAACGTGGAAGTACATAGGATGCCCGTTCAATTGGTTTCTTGAAAATAAATATGCCAAGTTTGATTGGGATTTTTCCTGCAATAATAGATATCTACCTAAGTACTTATATACACATTCAGGCCGGAACGAAGGAACTTATTTGCTATATGCCTGCAGCCACATCCTTTTTACTACCTGTGTAGCACACCGACATTAAGCCACACCGCGTAGTTGCATACATGTTTCAATTCCTAGAATTCTCGTCGTGTTGTGAAGATGAATGGTGAGTGAACTCTCAAAACTGGTAAGGGTTCGTCCACAAATGATGTCATTGGCAGGGCCAATGGGTCTACACACTTGCCTACTGGTGACATCCCATGTTAAAGATAGCCTTTTACGCAATGGCTGAGGTGATGATATAATTATGGGTGGCCTAGGGGCATATGAAAGAGGATTTTTTTTATAAAGCCGTTTGTGGACGATCTTTTGCTGTATAACAGTCAGTAAGAAAGACTATCACAACATTAAAACATTTACTTACGTACACACTAATTATGTAGCTTGCTTTTCCTCATTGGCATTCCATCACAAAATCTAGCAGTTTGAATTAATAATATTTTCACCAAATGTGTCTTTCTCGTTATACAATAGACTGTCAATGTCAATATCTCTAATTTTACTGGAGTGAAAGTGGAAGAAACTGATTGTAACTAATACGAAAAAAGTTATTGTAAATTCCTTATTTATTTATAACAACCAAGTTACGGATGTAGTGTGCTGTTTTGATAAACAATCCAGGAAAGAATTCTAAAAAAAATTTAAAAGTTTTTGTTCTCTGTCAATACCAACATAAAAATACATTTATTTAGTGAAACTGCGATTGTTGTAACTTTTGTAAATGTAAAAATGTAATACTCATATAATATTTGATTCGACGCTAAAGCTAAATATGTGAAACTTGATTCAGTTGTTAAAAATACATAAAATATAGGAATTATCAAAAGAATCATGAGCACATTCGTGATTTTCTATTTTGCGTTGTTATTTATTTGTGGAGCGGTAAATAGCAGCCAGAGTGAGTACATCAATTCATTTCTTATATAATAATTTTAACTCAAAAAATTTTGTCTGAAAAATTAAATTTTTTAGATAATATCTATGTATGTACTAGCAACTAGTACTACAAAACAAATAGGATCTGTGTTATTACTGCACTATATACTTAAGCGATATACTTATTAATTCTTAGATACCACAGATGGGACCACACCTCCGTTACAGCTACAAGAAACATGGCATACTAATTCATCCAGCCACCAAACCGTAACTCGGATTGATTTTGATGACCACGTAGCTCTTTATCACGACAATATCATTGTGGATTACCTCGGCGAAAGCAAACCCTATTACAGTGCACCTTAAGGGCATTTTTTTGAACTTTCAACTGCCTGGAAGTACGTCAAAGACACATATGGCCCCTTTGGCCCTGATCCCCACCTCTTCATAATTATCCACGGAAACAACTCGCACAAGTTCAGGTACAAAGAGTGTTCAATTCAGTCATTTCTCGATCCTAATGGAGGTAACCGTAACCTTATCGACTGTCACTTTCCCACCTTTGAGTTTGAAAATGGACTTATGAGAAAAATAGTCCCAAAAGTTAAAACCATTTTCTCTCAAATCGGCGACATCATTCGGTATGGGGCTAAGGGGAAGTACAACGATGCTGATGAAAAGATTTGCGCAAATGCAATCAGCGATATTTTACTCTACGATATCAGCCGCCACCTAATAAGATACGATGAGTCATCTCCAGCTGACGTCTATAATTGGAGAGAAAAGATGATAAAATATGTTCCAGGCTATGATAGCCGACGAGTATGCTTTTATGGGTGGTTTATCCCAATTTACGAAAAGTACGGTGGAGCCTCCGTCCTTAACAGATATTTTGAGCTGACGAAGCAATACTGGCCGACGACAGGACGGGGCGGGAAATGCAATAAAGAAATGAATATGGGTGATTTTATTCATTTTTGGAGTGGAGCCGCTGGAGAAGATCTCCAGGGATTGGCTTCAGAGGCAACGGCGTTTGACTGGAATTTAGATCACCATCAGCAGACTGATTTGCAGAAAGCAAGAGTCAAGTATCAGTTTAAATATCCATATAATTATACAGAAAATGTCGTGATGGATGTTACGTCTTCGTCTTCAGGCGACTATACTGTTACAATCAATCATACAGGTATTTAATACATATAAAAAATAAAATCAGATTTAAAAAAATACTTTGCTTCCTCAGTTTTTAAAATGAAATAATAATTTATTTTTTTTAACATTAAATTATTGACCTCTCAAATTTGTTTCACAGTGAACAATGAAACACCAGTTTTGACAGACAAAACTTCTAAATTCAGGGACGCAGAGTTGCCCTTTGCCATCGTCTGTGTTTGCATAGTTATCGTTGTAGTTGTAATGATGTTCATGGTCCTCAAAGTTAGGAATAAAAGTAAGTTGAAAAGGTTGGAAAAGAAGTACCGAGACTTGACCCTTAAAGATGTGAATGCATTTCGAACGGGAGTTAGGCACATGGACCTTGGTGCGGGCTCGCATTTGTCAATTCTGTCCATGCCTTTTAATACGGCTTTTGAAGTCCCAGCAGAGCGGATAGCTATTGGTAATCAGGCTGGTTATTTTTAAGGCAATTTATAGTAGCTTAACTAAAGGGGTACTGGTACCGATAGACCGTTGCCAGTCCGCTACAGAATCATAATATGTTGTCTTTAATTGTGCTTTGCGGCGTTAATTTGTGTTGTTAAATTAGACAAAAGCCAAGTACTTGGACAAGGAGAATTCGGGATTGTGTACCTTGGGGTCCTAAAGGGTGAAAATGGAAGACCAGATGTGAAAGTAGCAGTAAAAAAAACTAAATTAGGAACACAAATGTCCCACTTTAAAGCGCTCCTCTCTGAAATTAAAATCATGGCGCATTTGGAAAAGCATGAAAAGAAAATATTGCTGCACTCTTGGCCACCGTCACTCTCAGTATCAGCAAATGTAATTTTTTAATTACTAATGAATTCCCTAAAATTAAAAAAAATTTTAAATTATGAATTTTCTAAGTCATCTAAGTGGTTAAAGACATGACATTTTTTACCGCATAACAATGTGTGGATGAACGTCCTTACAATAATTTTTAAATTCTAATTCTCAATAAGGCGAAGTTGTAGCGGCACTCGAATTCTGTGAAAAAGGAGATTTACTGGACAACCTTCGAAAGTGTAGGCGGAGCTTTCGTAATTTATGGAATCAACATTATAGCAAATGGGCTAAAACAGATTATGTTGAGGTTAAAACGATCACACCAGCCGCACCTTGTGGTTTTGTTTTAGCAATGGAACCTGAACAAATTCAAGAAATTACGACACTTGATCTTATTAGCTGGGCAGGCCAAATTGCAAATGGAATGTTGTTTCTCTCTTCAAAGGATGTAAATCACAACTCAAAACAAGGAAAAAGGCGTTGAATTTCAACTTTTAAAGTTGAATCGGTTAAATATTATATTTAAATTTGGTTCTCGCAGATCATTCACGGGGATCTTGCAGCCCGTAACGTACTCCTCACAGCTAAAAACATTCCGAAAATCTGTGATTTTGGTCTCTCCCGTCAACTTCTCAAGTACTCTAATTACCGGAAGACGTCATCTGTACGTTTTTCCTTTTTATTTAAATCAGAATCTATATCAACCTACGTCTAACAATTATTAGTAGGTACCGTACACATATAGAGCATACATTTTTATTAATCTACTGAGCTAGTAAATGCAGCCTACTGTACGGACGGATGTTCGTAGCATATGTGTTTATCGTAAATGAGAATTTATCTTGGCTTCACACGAACAACGTATCTGTGTTACTGTACACTTATAGTCATCAAAATATTTTTGTAAACAAATTTTATTAGACTCCAATACCATGGAAATGGCTCGCTGTTGAAGCACTTACTCACAAAACATTCTCCATTCAATCAGACGTCTGGTCCTTTGGTGTGACGCTCTGGGAAATATTTACGCTCGGCCAGGAGCCGTATCCTGGAAGACATTGGGATACAAACTTTGTACATGATTTAACTGATGGGGACGGTCTCCTTGGTCAACCTGAATTTGGAAATTCCGAAATGTAAAATATTTCATTGCAGCAGTTTGCTTTATATATAATTTTGAGTTGCCAATTTTTAGTCTCCATCAAATTTATGAATTGAATTTTAATATAAAAATTATTAAAACGTATAAAATGTGTTTTACAACAGCCACGATTTAATGATGAACTGCATGCATGAGGACCCCAAGGAGAGATTCTCTTTTGCCCGGATTAAAACTGAATTGGAAAATATTGAAGCAAGCCTAGAAACTTGAGATTGGAGGATTGCAGTAGAATTGGCTTATAAAGCCGCAATATATTATGATGCAAGGTTGTGACTGATTATTTTAGCAAGTTTTGAGATTGTATTCGGAATTGCGAATCGATGTTTTTTTATTGTTTGCACATACTTAAAAGGTAATTAATTACTGAAATTGAAAGTAAATAAGTTTACCACAATTTTTAGATAATTTCTTCCACACTTTTTAGATTCACATTTTATTATGTGAAATATTTTAATAATAATAATAGACTTTATTCGTCAACTGCTTTCATTACAGAAAGATGCCAAAATGACACAGTATACGGCTCAAGGGATTTACAAAAAGAATTAGATAGAATTGGTGTTAATATGTTGCACAATGTGTTTACAAGTATATTTTATGTTTTAATTATTATGAGCCCTCGGAGTGTTGTCATGTTGTGGTGTTGAGTAGAGGTGATTCTGGCATATTTGAGTCGATCCTTTTAGGATTGCGATCACTATGTCTTCGATTATTGATTTTGGGATGCGATACTCTGACAAAAAATTGTCAAAGAATTGAGTAATCGTCCCTCGTGCGCCGAAATACAGTCCCACTGTTGTGATGCTGCGGAGATTAAAATGTTCCAGAAAATATGGAATACATGCATCGTAGATCGCCTTTTTTTCTTCGTTAACTTTAGTAGCCTGGTCTTCGTCGGCTTCCATTCGTATAGTCGGGTCCAGGATTAAACCAATTCTTGACTCGCGCATAAAAGCAATAATGTCGACTCTTCTTGGAGTGCCTGCCGCTGAGTCCCCGGAGGAAAGACATGACACTTCCTCAAATACTTCCCATCCCATCTTTGAAAAATGAGATGCTATGATAGATCGAACGGTGTGGTGTCTGTTGTTCCTCAGAAGCTCGCCCTTGGTGCATTTGCCCAGAATATGTCCTAGGGTTTCAATCTCGTTGCAGTGTCTGCATCGGCTTGATTCTTGGCCATGACCACGGGTGGCGTTAACTGGGAGTACGTTGCCGTTCATTTTGATCGCTGTGACCCATTCGGATGATGACAGTCCGGATTTGTTGACAATCCATTTGTTGCCAGACTTATTTTGTTTAAATTGGATCACTCCTTTGCCTTTGCTGGGTAAAGCGCTCCATTTCTGGAATTCTAGGCTGCGTAGATATTCGCGGATAATTTTACTTTTGCGTTTAGGCTTATTGGTTTCGCTTTGGGTAGTGGTCTGACTTTCTTCTACAATAGGTTCTAGCCTCCGTTGGATTTCTGTGGGAACTTTGAGTTTGGCTAAACATTCATCTTTTTCCTTTTCAAAATCGTAAACTGTATTTAGTACATTGTACCCACAGTGAAGGAGAATTTCTGAGGCATTGTATTGTTGGATGAATGCTTCCCAAGATGCTTGCACTAAGTTCAGGCCTTTGATCTTGTGGCTTGAGTACATCATAGATGTTGGGAGGCTGTCTGGAACCCCCAATATTTCCTTCACTGCACTTCTCAGAATTAGGTCCACTGCGTTTAGAAATGATACGGACAGCTTTTTAAGTGGAGCATGTTGAAACGGAAAAATGAGGATGGGCCAAATATACTGGTTCACGGCATAGAGTTTTTGATCGGGCCGCAGGAAAGGAGTCGAAACCAGGTTTTCCAGCTTTGTTTGAAATTTCTTGATAATATCGCCGTGGTCAAACGATAACTCATCTTTGAAGTTAACTCCGAGGTATTTGATGGTTTCATCTTCCTTTAAGCACTTTATTTTAACGTTGTCGTTCACACAGAGATCTTTTGTACACAACACGCCTTTGACAATACTAATACATTCTGATTTTTCATGTCCGATTGGCAACCCAAGTTGGTCAAAGAGATGCGTAGCCATTTGGATGAGAATTAGAGCTGAATCTCTTGAGTTGCCTATCAGACCTGTTTCGTCGGCATAATTTGACACTGTTTCATTTTCATAGTTAGAGTTTAAACTGAAGCCGTACTTGCGTCTCACGTCGGGGTCGTTTATCTCTTCCAGCTCCTGGTCAATTGCGACGTTAAATACAAACGGGGACAGTGGACTTCCTTGTAAAACCCCGCGTTTGAACGAGATTAATTGCGTTTTTCCCTTACTCGTTTGAATTGTGGTTTTGTTGTCAATTTGGAGGCTGATTGTGAGCTCCTTGAGCTTTGAAGGTGCTGCTTTAGAGGACAATCTTTGCCTGATGTGATCGTGCCCGACATTATCGAACGCTTGTACTACATCTAGGAATGCTCCAGTAATATCCAGCTTCTCTTTTTTGGCTTTCTTCATGCACGCGTCGAACAGCTTGGTGTTGACTAGGGTTCCGTCTACCGATGTAAACCCTCGTTGACACTCGTTAAAATTGACGAATGACCGAAACTCCTTGTCTAATGCTTTGTCAATAATTCGGCGTAGAACGGAGCATATACTGATCGGGCGCCAATTTTTTGGGTCCTGTGGGTCACCTTTTTTCTTAAATATGAGAATTGTTCTAGCTTCCTTCATAAATTCAGGAACAAAGTTGTAATCCAACATATACTTGAGGCATTGAGATAGGATTGTTGCCGAATGCTTAGACGTAGCTTTGACCCAACGGGGAATGATTCCGTCTGGACCTGGTGAGCTTTCTCGGTTAAGTTTTTTAATGTGGAGTTTCATTGTGGACTCCGGTATTTCGGTATTGAAGTTTTCATCTAATTGAGATTGATCAGGAACTGAAACTGATTGAATTGAACTTCCAACATTAGCATTGGGGATTGACCAGCGCTTTGAAAACTCGTCGTGGAGTTGGTTCAGTTCTATAGTACACCCTTTATCATCGCCACTGCCGGTGGCTAATAACACAGCTTTTTTCCTGTTATTGGAGTATAGCCATTGGATTTTCTTTTTCATGAATTTTTGCTTACGGTTTTGTCTATCTCTTTTTGAGCTTCTCTCGGGATTTGAAGTGGCCTGATGCTTTCGATCCGAATTTTGAAATGTGTTGTCGTTTTTACGTAGCTTGTAGAATTTGGAACTTGGATTGGATGGTCCCGGCAATGCTTCTTTACACTTCCGGAGCGTGTCTTGGTAATTACGGAGAAGAGATTCGAATTTACCATGGTCTGGGACTTTGGTTTGGAGAAGTTGATTTAGATTTTCAATAATAGTTTTAAATTCGGCTGACAGTGAGGGCACGGCTGCATCTTCACTAGGTTCGACCGAGTCGTACTGAGTGTCGAAGCAGTCAACTATGAAAGCTCGGTGCTCGGCTTGATGTTTTTTTGTAATATGTAGCTTTACCCCCCTTGCACTTTGAAAGAGTTGTGGACAGAATGGGCATGGCCATTTCAAAAGGTTAGGGTTATTAATTAGTTCAGTTTCACGTTTGGAACGAATTAGAGAGTCTAGACTTGGCATAATGTGGCAATGCTAATTTTTTTGTTAAAGATATTATTGTGACTCGAAATTGTGCCGTTATAACATAAAAGTTGTACCTGATTTTTACTCGAATAAAAATCATACGTTTAAAATGTTCAAATAATCTAAGTTTGCAAGTGAAATTTTGTCATTTCGCAATGTGCCCCGATTCATTCGGCATCTAAAATGCATGGCATGGCTTAGTAGGTAGGCAAGCACCGTTTATCTTAAACTCGTTTTACTCCTTTTAGACCTTAGTATCACAGACCCGTGTACTGCCATATATTAGTCATTAAATAGACCCACGTTCTATTAAAGGCCCTCGCATTATTATAGGAAACACGGTTTATTACTACTTGCCTATGACTAAATGTAAGTTACGGTTTGGTAATTTGGTAATTAGGAATTTTACAGCACCTTACAAATAATTATAGGTAGCTTCACATGTCCGTCAATAAATACTAAATCATTTGTTAAAATATTTCTAACACTAATTAAAAATACTTTATGAAATAATTTTAAGAATTTGGTTTTCTGACTAAAGAAAAAAGGAGGTCTAGAAAACTGCCATTTTGTGAATTTAAATAATTAGCAGAACCATTTTTATTGAGTTGATCCCGGTCCCGGTCTCCATCCCTTTTATTCGCTTCGTCGATTTTTGCTTTTTGCTGTATCCTGATCTCGTCCGAAAATTGGCCCAGCGCTTTCTTGCCCTCTTTTTCTAATTGCAGCCCAATGATTTGCTTGTACAAACTCGGGACCAGAAGATTATACTTTTGTATTTTAGAATTTAGCCGATCGACAGAAGGTCTGAGATGAGCAAGATGCTCCTCCCATTTGAGGAGGTCAGCAGCACTCATAGTTTTCTCGTAGGTGTGACGCTCAAGTTGAAGTCCAGAGCGAATGTCACGAATTTCTTGACGAATTTCCTTTTCTAGAAGGATCCATTCGGGAGCGAAGCCATTTTCGATGAGGACTTGATTAATTTTGTGGGTTGTGAAATCAATGTAAGGATTGTAAGAGCTATCGTGCTTGAGTGGCTTTCCAGCTGAGCTGAGATTGTCAAATTCACCACGGGCCATAGATTCCTGTATCATATCTTCCACGAGACGATCCATTCCAAAACTGTCAAGTTAAAAGGCAAGAATTTATATGAGAAGCTGTTTGGGTGAATATCATTGGTTAACTTTAATATTAAAAGGCTGTAATAATTATTAAGTCGAAGGTACGTACCTAGTTTTAATTTTCTTGGCAGCTTTTTGATCTTTTGCAAGTGCGGTTTCTTCTGCCCCTGAATTCTGAGTCAATTTTTTAACTCGATGATCGTAAACATTTCCGATTGCTTTTGCTGCCCGGTATTTTTCATACTGTCTTTCACGTTGGTAGGGAGAACCGGCAGTGAAGCCATCGTAGTTTAGGAACTGCCTGTGTTGGGCTTTCGTATACTGTACAATTCAATATAAATTAATAAAATTAAAAATCTGACGTGTTACTGATATCTTTGATTCTTTGATTGATCAGAAGGGTAGGCAAAAATTGTTCTACATTATATTAACCACACGGATTATTGGATTTAATTACTTGGCTGTTGTAGTCACTATCGTCATCGGTATTTAAATTTGTATCAGTCTCAGGTTTTGTGTGCTTCTTTGCATCGTAGTAAAGTCCAAATTCTCCTTCTATTTTGCTCTGATTGTGGCGCTCGTCTGCAAATTTTTGCAGCATATTTTTGTAGGCTGTATCCAGCTGTAAAACAGGCAGCAAAACAAAATTTATGAATTACTTCGTAACTTTGTATTTTTTACTTTGTATATAAGTACATATCGTCTATAAAGAACCAAATTAACCCATATCCAATTTAATCCAGAATCAAAATGAGCTATTGTGTCATGCAAACAAACTGAGAAACATGCATAAAATGTTAAAATGAGTTTTTGAAAAGCGTGAAATGCTCTACTTGCATGTTTTTGAAAAGTTCAAAATGTTATATTTTGATGTTTTTGAAAAGTTTAAAATGTTGTATTTACATATTTTTGAAAAGTGCAAAATGTTTTATTTATGTTTTGTTTTAAGTGGAAAATGTTCTATTGAAACGCTTTCGAGATATTATATTTTACAATACTTTTGTAAACACTGTATATTATTTTTAACGAAAAATAAATATGAGTCATTTTGGTCCTTTATAGACGATATGCTTATAATGGAAGATAGAAATTAAAAGATTAACGAAGGGGGCGTACCTGGTAAAACTTTTCAGTGGATGACTCCGGATGACTAGAATCTGGGTGGTAGATTTTAGTAAGTCGAATAAATGATGACCGAACTTGATTTTCATCACAATTTTCCGAGACCTGAAGTGTTTTACAGTCAAGCTGTACGTAGGTAAAAATAACGCAAAAAAATCAGAAATGCAAATTATTAACAGTTGACTGCTTTACTAATGACACAAAGAAACCTCCCAAGTGCCAACGGAGAGTCAAAATTTTTGCCATCCCTACAGCTTTACAGGCCCAGAAGGGGTACTACTTAACACTGAAAATGTGTGGTTTTCCACATTTCACTGATAATAAATTAATAATAATAATTTTATTATAATTAGATAAAGTTGAAACACACCTGATATTGACTCTCGCCGCCCCTAGGCAATGAAAACGCTGTTTTCTTATGAGTCTGGTGATGACAGTATCTGTAGAATTGAACCATAGACATATTAATAATTCTTGAAACTAGAAGTGATCTAAATTTTCCATTTTTGAGTAAGCTGCACATTTTTGACGAGTAATTTTGACTCTGCCGGACTTGACCAGCAGCACCAGCACCTGTGCCTGTGCTAGGAATCATGTTGGTTAGGTTCTTGGAGATAATAATATTGAGATTTCAAATGATCTCATGAAAACTGCATGGCATAAATCGTTAAGCGTTGGTGCTGACAGTCAACTGCTGACTGACCCAGTCAGGCCACGGAAACTCTAAATCAAAATAAAATGACATTGACAATGATGACATTAAAATTTTAAAATTCAAAATTACCCGAACGCCCGATCAAGTATGAACTCCTTACCTTACGCGTTAAGTAAAAAGCAACAACTTAAATTCACACTCATCACAATCAATACAACATAAATCAACAATTATTATTATTATTACCTATTTATCACTTATTTAAGTGACCGGCTTTAAGGCCCTTAATGCACTTAGTAATTATATACTTATAAGCATATATACAACTCATAATTAAATACTTGCGTTGATACTTTGTTTAATGTTTGTACATACCTTTTAAAAATTACTCACTGACTTACAAACAACACAAGTCACAAGTCAAAGTGACTTACAAGTGAATTTAATCGTCGTTTAAAGGTCATTTTCAATATTTATTTTAATGGAATGTTAGAGTTCATGACGTATACCGTATTCCTTCTTTTAATTAACTGATGCTAATTGCGAGTTTGTAACAATTTATTTCAATTAAATTGATGAACGTCAAACGTGAGGTATTCAGTAAATAGTCATTTAGTCATTAGTATAATTAGAAAGAACACGTAAAATATTTCGTACTTCGAAAAAAGTAAAAGTGTAAATCGAAGTAAAAAGTAAAAAGGTAAAAATTTGCTTGCCGCCAGAACATTTACAATATCTGAGCGCAGTGTATAGATTAGCTACTTGCTAATACAGGGGAAGGGGTCAAGTGAGAAAAATATCAAAACATTATAATTTTTATTATTATTATAATTGTTATATCATTAATGAATAACAATAATTTTATTAAGTACTTTATAACATTTCTATAGATATTAAACTATAGGTCAACCAATTTTTCCTATTGCCTCCCTTCATTGGTTACTTTTTAATACACATTCCAACTTATAGCCCCATTTTTCGTTGTCTTTACATTGTACATTGTCTCACATTGGAAGGTGACTGACGTCATTGATTGTCTTCCGACCTGAGATTTTCATTCAATTACAATATTGTGAAAATACGATGAAAAGTGAAAATTATTGAATAAACAAAGAGATTATATTTTTATTTAAATATTGCGGTGTAATATTTATTTAAACCGAAAACTACTTCAGTGACGACAACAATAATATATATGTAGTCGTTAACACCAACAATTACTATACAAGCACAGACCACGGCAGCGGTAGACTCTGGCGTCCAGGAGCTGGAAATCTCTTGCATCACATAATATAGTGTATCATTCCTTACTGCAAAAAAATTGAGGAGCCATTGTATAGTGTTAAATAATTATAGCTATTATTAAAAACCAAATTTGTAAAATGTTATTGAAGGTCATATTAAGGACAAACTGGACTTGAGTTACTTGAGTAGAGCAGTAATATAAACCAGAAATTAACGGTTGACGTGGAAAAACATTCTATCGAATATTAATTACCTGTATAATTATACGGAGATTCAAACTGATATGTGGCTCGTGCTTTGAGCAGTGCATCCTGCTCATCTACAGTCCATTCAAACGCCTTTGCAGCCAGATGTTGAAGATCTTCTCAAGCGGCTCCACTCCAAAAATGAGTAAAATCCCCCAAATTCATAACTTCATACCTCTCGTCTCGCCCTGTCCGCCAGTATTGCTTCGTCAGCTCAAAATATCTGTTACTGTTAAGAACAGACGCTGCACCCGACTCCACCGTACTCCTCATAAATTGGGATGAACCACGCATCAAAGCATATTTGTCGGTTATTTCTGGGTGCATTTTGTTTTATCAGCCTTTCTTTCCAATTATCCACGTCAGCTGGAGATGAATTAGATCGTAGGTGGTTGTATAGTATATGTCGTAGAAGAGAATATCGCTCATTGCTGACCCGCAAATATCTCGATCAGCATCGTTGTTCTTCCCTTGAGCCCCATACCAAACGATATTACCCAATTGAGAGAAAATGGTTTCAAAATTCTGAACTGTTTCTGCAAGGAATCCTTTTTTAAATTGAAGAATGGGAAAAAGACAGTCAATGAGGTAAATAAGGTAATTGCGACTTTCAATTGGATTTAGAAAAGATTGATTTAAACAATTTTGGTCACTCGAGTCGAGCGTGTGGTTTCCGTGCAGAATAAGGAAAAGGTCAGTATCCATAGTGTCGTATGTGTCTTTGACATACTTCCAGGCTGATGAAAGTTCAGATAACGGCCATTGAGAGTATTTGTTGGAGTAACTGCTCGTGTAATTCTGGATGATATTATCGACATAAATAGCTACGTCGTCATTAAAATCAATCCGAGTTACATTTTGGTTATTAATGGTTGGCGTAGTGTGCCATGTTTCTTGTAGCAGAAAAGGATTTGAAGTCCATTCTGTGGTTTCAAAAATTCAAACAAGAAGACGAATTTCATTTAAGGGTACAAATTATTACTAATTTAATTTTAAAATGGTGTGCATAGAAATACGCAATACGATTATATAGAGCATAATCGTGTATGTATAACATACAGAGTGTAACAAAAGAAAACGAGTCAAAATATTTCGTCTCATTGTCGACTTGTCGATAGTGCTGAAATTAAAAAGGTAAGAATTGTGCACATAACATGTACAAAAACACCTGGCACAAACAACTAGCATATCGATCGTCTGTGAAGAACCAAAATTACCCATATCCAATTTAAACTAGAATCAAAATGAGCTATGTCATAGAAACAAAATGACATGCGTACAATTTTAATTACGAGTTTTTGAAAAGTGTAAAATGTTCTATTTACATGTTTTTGAAAAGTGTAAAATGTCCTATTAACATGATTGTGAAAAGTGTTATATGTTCTATTTACATGTTTTTGAAAAGGTGCAAAATTTTGTAATTCCATGTTTTTGAGTGCAACACCTTCTATTTGCATGTTTAAAAAGCAAATTGTTCTATTTACATTTTTTTGAAAGGTACCAAATTTCCTACTTACATATATTTTAAAAAATGCAGAATATTATTTTTAAATGGTATGTTTTAATGTTTTGTAGATCGTGGATATTGTTTGTAGCTAAGTATGGATATGGATATAGGTCATTTTGGTTCTTCACACACGATATACTAATTATGTAGGAACAAGCTGACACGGTACGAAATTTAAAGGTACAAGTCAGTACACGCTTTTGACAAGCCTAATTCAAAGTGGAGATGCCAAAGCAAAGCACAAGAATAATCGTTACATAAATGGGCGGAAAATAAACGCCATTTATGATTTTTAATCATTTTATTTGACTGTATTTTATTGTTGCATAATTATATTTCAAAAAAATTACAAATGAACTTTTTAATATCGAAATTATTCTAATTTTTTTGAATTTTGAGTACAACTTGACAAACAAGCTTTTTGCTTTAGTAATAATATTATATTATTTGGTTAGTCCAATCGACTTATTTTCATACGAAGTTATTTAGTAAATCAATTAGGTATAATTTGGACAACGCAAAAAGCGCAGATTTCAAAGCTTATTTCGTCTTTCTTCAGTAAAAAATTAAATCCGTTTTTTTTTAATTCTTCGCGAGAAACAAAACTGTTCATTTATGTTTCTCTAAATGCAAAACCGCTTTCATCCTAATTACCAAAGACACGGATTTGCTTCTAGCAAAAAATGTACTTAACAATAACGCTACAAATAGAAAATAAATATTATTGAGTACGAGAAAAATTACAAGTTCTTCATTCTAAAAATAGCGAAAGTAAACTTATATCGTCAATATTGGTATATCTACTAAAATAGATTTATTTTTTGTAAATAACCTAATGTCAAATGTGTACTTACATGTACCTATGTACTTACCTTATTAATATATACTTGATGTTGCCTCACTGGGTACTCGACCATGTTTACATGTACAATTTTCTATTTGTTTCGACATTTAATTAAAGTAGCAGT
This sequence comes from Dicyrtomina minuta, assembly GCA_949802685.1. Taxonomy (NCBI): domain Eukaryota; kingdom Metazoa; phylum Arthropoda; class Collembola; order Symphypleona; family Dicyrtomidae; genus Dicyrtomina; species Dicyrtomina minuta. Next base: position 12,753,939 of record OX461808.1, on the reverse strand, counting down.
GAGTCAGCAGTCACGTTAAACCAACTTCCAAACTTCCACCTGAAAATTCAATGTACTTACTGCTAATTAATTATATTTTTTAGCGAGAGCATCTTTCCGGGAAAGCCTCACATCACATGCAATCACGGGTGTTCACGGTTACCGGCCTGAGCACTACCTGATAACAAATCTGCCAAATCGGCCGGTAACCGACCGCATTACCGTCGGTATTCTACCTGCCGGTAGATCCGGTAGAATGTAATACTTAATTGTTCTTTACCATTAGTAAATGTCACGTGGAAATACCACATATGGATGAAATCAAATATGAATTTTGAGGTGAAATTAATTAACTGCTAAGTTGACGCCGGATTCAAGGATATCGCTTTTACTGAAATATGCTTTTTTTAAATTATGAGTATGAAATAATATGAATGAATTATAAAGTTAGGAAAAATGAAATCAAGCACATGCAATATATAATAAAATCACGTACAATGTTGTAACGCAGTATTTTTTCATTTAATTGCGCCAGTTAATCTAGTCGTACAAAAAACTAGGTTCTATATTTCGAAAAGCATGTGCTAGAAATCCAATATTTCAAACGACATATTAGTTTTGAAAGTATCTCTAAATATTGTAAATAATTTGGTTAGTGCGACTATTAAGTAACCAATTGCACTACAACATATGAGGTATTTTCATTCACACTTTTGTCATGAAACTGAACCCGCACTGGTGGATTGAGATGTGGAAGTTCGAATAATGCGAATTCAAACAATATTTCATCAACTACCATTATCATTTTTCATTCCTGTCGTTGAGGCTAGATATGATGATGTTGACTGTGGGTTGAAACTAATTGATGAAGTTGCAGAACTTTGCGGACCTAAATTGTTAATTGCGATTACATGTGCAACTGGGTTATATGAATTAAATAAATATCGAGGAACATTTCTTTCTGGAAAAATTGCGAAAATTGCTTTTTAACTTCGATCGTCGTTTCAGAACTTTGAATTTTAGTTTTATTGCCTTTACTAAAGGTCACGGATTTTGATTTAAAACGATAAACTTTCTTTCGATTGCTGACAACTGACCAGTTGATATTGAGACTGAATCTAAAGATGACATATTTTGATTTAACGGTGAACCTTTTTTTTGATTTCTTACAAACAGTTGACATTGGGATCAAATGCATTACATTATATTGAGAGCTAGATGCTGGATTGGAAATAAGATTTATTGTATCAAAGGGTTAGAATAATTAAGTGAATAGGTCTCACTAGTCAGCTTCCTTCCAGTCTCAACTGTTGCCTTTGCAACTTTAGATTTTCCTATTTTATTTTGTTTCCTATCATCGAATTTTGAAAACCTTGAAGCCAGTTATTTTTCTGACATTCGAAAAAACAGTAGCAGTGGTAGATTTTATGCATTTAATGCATTGCACAGATAGCAAGTAATTGCTTTATTTTCACATTTCTGAGCGAAAATAAACTTATTTTTGGAAATAACTTAATACTTACTAGCTAGTGTAGAATGAAACTGGTTGCTCATGATAAAACTAATGTAAAATTGTGGTGTGGAATAGTGACCAGCGATAGGATGTATGCAGTTTCACTGAAAGCCAATCGGTGGCTGGCGCGGTAGTTCGGTGGGCATCGGCATGCGGGTGTACCGTGCGTCGTGCATAATAAGTATCGGTAGACCGCTCCACCGCTGAACACCCGTGCATGCAATTACTAAATAATTATTACTAGTGCGGAAATGGGGGGGGGCATAAAAGGATCAACATTCTTGACGTCATTTACGGATAGCCCCGTCTGCGCTTACTCTACAATGTGACACTTGAACATGCCATTGAACTTCATGCTGACTAGTGAGACTCTGACTTTGAGTATGGTACTGGTTTTGGAACTTTTGGCTTTGGCTTGGATCGCTGGCTCGTCAGCATGCTTTAAACTTCGTCCGCGCTATTAGCCTGCGCCGCACAAAATTCATAGGCTAACCTCTCTAGGTTGAGGCGGCAACAATTTGGGCGCTTAGTATTTTCTAGTCGCAACTCGCGACGTGGAAATTTTCACCAAGAAAAAATGTTGAGCTACAGCCCAGGGGCTTTAAAGTATTTATTTCAGATGCAGATAGCACAAGTCTACACACAAGTTTTCCATACGTTTTAATAGATAAAAGTAGCTACTTAAGTTAGTAAGTAGGTATGTCGTAGAAACCACAGAGCAGCAGCTACCGAGTCACTCACATGTTCTGTCAGAGCAAAATTTTTGATAACTGGCATCGTTCTTTATAATTGCTGGGTCTGCATTCTGACGGTGTTTTCCAGAATCTCATTAAACAACACTCATAGAGCGTTGAGTGCCATTGGTACTAGTATGTTCATTTTTTAAAGTGGGAAATTCGAGCGAATACGAAGAGAGAAAAGTAATTTTAAGTAGGGACTATTTTTTGATGCGGACGTACACACGTGCGTACGGCAGTGCGGCTATATGTATATACATACTACTTAGGCAGTAATACCCGGCTCGGTTAAACCGTTATTCCGATTGTCGCCGTCAAAACGGCTAAAAGTGACTTATCACAAATTGATCTTTACATCATTCTGAATCAATTACAACTTGTCCCATCGAGCCGTTTTGACGGCGACATTTTCAAAAATTGAATTGAAAAACGCAATTTTTAAATGGTGAAAATCAAAAAAACCCGAATTTTGACTTTGAAAAAATTCCTGAATGGTTCTTATAGCCAAACTTAATTTTTGGCTGAAGACGATTTGTGTTATTATGCATAGATTCTTTTTAAAAAATTCTTTTCCATAATACTAAAATCCGGGTTTTCTTTGAAACGGGTATCCAAAAATTCAAAATTTTAACTTTAAACCTTATTGTTAGGTATCAGGATTAAATTAAATGGGTTTGGTGAGAATCGGAAATGTGTCATTTTGGGGTTCTTGTTTTATAAAAAACGATGCCAACTTATTTTTCCCCTTTCAACAATTCTATTAGAATTTAAAAGTAATTATTTAAGTTATTGTAATTTTACAATCTTACAATCTCTCCCTCCTTTTCACACTTCTACTTGCTAACGTTGTATGTGAACAGCCCCAGGTGAGCCAACACAAAGTTGACGTCGACGTCGTCGACACTTTAAACATTAAATGTACGTAAAGTAAACGTATGTACGTGACACATGGAGATTCCTATGAAAAGAAATACAGGGCAGACAACAGTATCCTGCACACACACACACAGTAGCATAGAAAACGTGCATAAATTGTGTGGTACAAAAATCAAATATTTTGAACCCCTGCCCACCCCCTGTTTTGGTATGTACGCTTGTGTAAAAGGAAAGGTAACTTGTACTCATAGCTCCCCCTCCCCTCGACGTAGTACGTACTTTATGCACGCTCCCATAGCAGCTGCAATAGAAAAGATACAGGAGAAGAATTTAAGCGTATTTTTATTTATTACAAAGAAGACCAGAGGCAGAATCCAACAGAACCAGCAGCTCCTCCACACCAACTCCAAACTCTCTGTCATATGGTCTACTCCAAAACTCCAAAACTGACTTAACTAAAGTGAGCTTATCTTTCTAAATCTAAAGTTAAAATTAAAGTAGGTCCAGTTTCCAGCTAGTAAATTCTACAGTTCACATTAACGAACTACCAACCATAACTACACAACAAACAAGATTAATTAATTCCACAACAAGCACAAGCACAACGCAGTTAAGCAGAATTTGAATTTTATGCACTTTTATTTATGTAGCCAATCAAAAACATAATCATCATCCAGCAGATCAGATCTAGCATCGTTATAACCATCTGCTGTTTTCCAGTTCCAGTTTCCAGTTTGTTTGCGAGTGCAGTACTTAAAAATATTATTTGATATTTTTTTGGTATTTTTCCAGTCCTTCTGCTATTTGCTCGCCTTCGTCAGTTGTCAGTCAGGTTTTCAGTTTATTCATTGTTCATTGTTAATTATTTATTATTGTTAATATTTTGGATTCAATTTTGAGTTCACAATCAACCATTCGACATTCGATAGCTAAATAGTTCCTAGTTGGTAGTTGGTTGTTTGAAGTGCACAAACAGATTTAATCACAAATTGATTACGAACATTTGAAAAATACGTCCTTTGATTAAAATAACAGTAACAATCAATATTAACTCATATGTGTGATTTATTTAAAGTAGCGTGAAATACAAGGTTTATGTTTATACGAATCGTGTTCAGTCAGTTAGAGTTCAATATTGATGGTAGTAGTGCTTGAGTGTCATATTGTCATATCGGAATTTCGAAATATTTATTTTATTGATTATCCCTTGATCATTGATTTTCATTTCACATACAACATAGAAACAGTCAGAGTCAGAGTGAAAGGGCTTAATTGTTTAGGGTCAGGAAGGAGTGAATTTAAAAGTGAGTTCTGCAAAATAAATTTTGTATACGACATATCAAGTTTAAAGGCTAAAGAAGTGCAATTTTAACTCATCTACATTAAAATCGAAAATTGAAAACCATGTCTGAAGTGGCAAGACAGAGGAAGCAGAAGAAGCGAAAGGAGGTGAGGGAGATTTCGAAAACTTGAAATATTATACTTAAATTTTACAATATCTGTTAATAATATTAGCAGTAATAAATACGAAATTACTCTAATTGTATTGTGTATTGTATTGTTGTGTGTCTTGGTTTAATGATAAATCTAATACAGGTGACAGATTATTGCATATGGTGTATTTATGGGTAGGTACTTACTTCAATTTGAAAAACTTATAGTAATTCCGGTCGTACAAGAAGTCAAGTCACGCATATGGTTCTGATGATTGATGGTTGATGGTTAAATTTCTGTCATCTTTGTGACGTGTTTTATTTATATTTAGAAAAGTCACAACAAATAACAAAACGTCCTTCTAACATTTGACATTACTCATAAGTAATACGTGTACTTGAAGTCAGAAGTACTTGTTAGTAGGTTCAATGTCAAATGTTGTCTGAAGTACCAAGAAAGTATGAACTGTGAACTTTGATTTTGTCAATTATTGTATTTACCCAGGTATCCAAAATTCAAAAATTACATAGCATGAGAAATAATGCCATCGTCCGCTTCTCGCCGTATTTATTTTACATGCGTCATAATTACGTTGTATTGTAGGTAGTATCAACTAGATTTATACAACTTTCCTGTTAATTGTTGGCAATTAAACGCATGAGATTGGGTGATAGATATTTTAACTGGCTGCTTAATAGAACACCTCATTGCCTGTCAATGTCAATTTAATTTCCTTATTTCCCTTTTCTGGTCTTTTCATTTTTTTTTGCATGATTTGATCTTGCCTCTTGCGATGTTGGAAACTATTTTATTTTATGTTCGTAAAATTTCTTAAAAACTTAGCCATCACGAATCAGTACATTTTAAATCTATTTTCAAAATAAACATGATTTAGCATTTAAAAAGTCAATTACTGTGCATATACTAGTATCTAGCTGTCTAGACAGACTCATGCCGTGCAATCTTGTAAAATTGTTAAAATAATACACAGCCAGCGATTCACTAGGCAAGCCTGAATACATAGATAGAGATTAATACTCAAAAATAATCAGTAAGTAAGCACACATTGAACACGGAAGGAAGACTGACAGGCAAGAGAAAAACAAGATTATAGTTTATTTTCTATCTTTTGTAACACTTGCGGTCAATGTGTGTATTGGTCAGTGTGTCATTGGGATTTGAATTGGTAATGCTAAACCATAGTAATCTTAAGTTCTACTTAAATATTGAATCTGGCAGTCTGGCAGTGTGCTATGAAAGGATAAGGACTGCGTGTACAATATTTCAAAGTCACATAACGGTAACGGGACCGTCAGTAATTTTGCTTCGATCAGCTCGATCTTCGATCATGTGTATCATCCCGTGTGTGTATATAAAGTGTCTGTACAGGTAAACCAAACCATGTAAAGGAGCAAGCAACAAAACAGTGCGAATTTTTTGCATGTCCTTTTTCATCATCTGGTTAATGCCGGTTCCGCACTAGTGCACTCTGTCAGAGTGCGAATGCTATATTCCTGCGATGCGCTAGTTACATACATACCTACCTATATTAAGTACTTCCTCTGAATTCGCATATTAACTTTTGCGTACTATTTTTCGTATCGTCATAATATGTCACACGTCATATTTATGTCCTCACATATCCTGTAATAACAAATATGTTATCAGTCAATAGCATCCGTGTTACAGATCTAGTCGCAGTTAGAAATTAATGATGTTCAGTAATTATATTAACTTTGTTTTTTTTGCAATTTCCTTTTTCCTACATAATACGTGCTTAACATTACGCTCAGTAATCGTAATGATGTGTCATTTTAAACTTAAAAGTACGTATGTACATATTCAGCAAAATCATGTCGTCATTGAAGAATATAAACAAGCCATATACATAATAGATGTTTTTTTGTTTTCTAATATATGGAAATTTCAAAGCACGCTAACATGATACATGATTAATTTAAAATATGCTCAATCAACTGTTTAAGCTTATGCGTGTCTGTCTATATTTAGTCCTAATACATTGCATTAAGCGTGGTTTTCAATGGAAGCTGTAAAACATTTTTTTAAAACTGTACTACCTCATTTTTGAAACTTTACGCAAATTACATTCTAAAGCAAGGACACACAAATATAAAAATTTTTTAAATTTGAGAAATCCGCTCTCGTCGTTGTCGTAATTCTGATAATGTATGAAAAACTGCATTTTAAAAAATTGAGAATTTAAATTTTGACTCTGCCATTATTTTATGCTATTTGCAGGCAAAGGATGAGGCAGCCACCCCGAAAGCAAAAGATGAGCCATCAAAAGAAGAATACAGCATTGCAAACTGGATGAGGAAAAATATTCCTACCAAAAAGACTAAATTCCTCAGTCACACCGTCGAGTACTTTACAGGTACACTGCTTGTGTATATTCTAAATTTAATATTTCCTGAAAGCCTTAAACTAAAGTCGATGCTTTAATTTTATTATGTTTTATGATTTCAAAGTTCGAAGTTAAATTCCATTTCGCGATTCTGCTATAAATAAGAGACTAATTTGTGTAATGTTTTGGTTTTATTTCGTAAAAAAATAGCATGCAAAGCTGTGGATCAACTCATGGACTCGCCATGGGCAAAAGCACCCAAATCTGGAGAAGAAGCTTTATTTACTTCTCGAGAATCCATCGTCGACTACCTCGAAGTGTTAGTCTCCTATAGTTGAATTCTATGTTGTACCAATTTGAAAGCGATACTTTTAATCTTTAATATTTAATTAATTTGATTTAATCTTTAATTTGTTTAGTAAGTATATTCTTTACTTGGTACCATTAGTATGAACTGATTTATTTGTAAATTTTTTTCTAGAATGCTGAGACACAAAATGTTTCATCGTGCGCGTAAAATCATTGTACCTGAAAGTGAGCTCAAGTCCAAGAAGAAGAAGGACAAGGAGAAGGAGGCTGTGAAGGAGAAGGAGAAAGAAAAGGAAAAGGAACCCACCCCCGCTCTCCCTCCCCCCAAAGAGGAGAAGGAGAAAGAGAGTAAGAAGGACAACGAGGCGACTGTGACAGCTGCCGAGAGTAGTCAGGCAGAGGGTGAGAAAGTTGAAGAGGGTGACAAAGGGAAGAAAAAGCAGAAAAAGAAGGTACTTCAGTTATAATTTTTATTTTTAGTAATATTTATGTCGAAATTTCCATGCTTTCCAGTTAAAATTTTGTAAACTGTAGATTCTCCTTAAAATCAGTAGCAGTATTTAATTATCTTGTATGCTGAAACTACAATATTTTGTACTTTTTAGGAGGAAGGAGAGAAGAAAAAGCGGAAGATTCGACTGGATATGCACCTTGAACAATTTTTTGTGGATGGACTCGATGCGTACGTCTGGATTTATGAGCCAACTCCTTACTATTATTATTTCTTTGGATTCCTCGTCGTCATTGCTGTGATCGCCGTCTGTCTTTTCCCACTCTGGCCATCATCTGTCAGGTCAGATGAGTATTTTAAATTAATAATGTTAAAATATAGGCTTTTTTTTATAGTACAAAATTGGCCATGTCGCAAAGAATATCATTATGTTAAAGTTTTAAGTTTGTAAGCTACTTACTTACATGTTTACTAATTTAACTTGTTTCTTTTTGTATTTGTACTTGCTCGAGTTGTGGGCTGCTCGTACGTAGTAGTCGAACTAAAGGCAAAATGTATAATATTTTTTCTTGCTTATTGTATTTCACAGGCAAGGCGTTTACTACTTGAGTTTAGGTGCAGCCGGATTTTTGGTATTTATTTTGGCCCTCGCAGTTATTCGTCTCATTGGATTTTGTATCGTTTGGGGATTGACACTTGGTCGTCATCATTTATGGCTCCTTCCTAATCTCACTGAGGACGTCGGCTTCCTTCAGTCGTTTTGGCCTCTGTACAAGGTAACATTATTAAGCTAATTTATTTTATTTTATTTTATTTCTTAGAGACAGGCACACAGTGGGCCCAGACAGGCTTACCGTAGTACTACTAGTCAGTAGAATGTACCTACTAGTCAGTAGAGCTGTGTTTTTAGATCTTTTTAGAGCTGAATGTTTTTGCATTTATGAATATGCTTCTAATTTGGTAATAAATATACCTACCAACATGTATTTTTGTGCGTGTGAAGTCAAAGAGTCCTCTATCTCGATGCTGCTCATAAATTTCAAACAGATAGAAAGGGAATTTGTCGTTAATCAGAAAGTTAAAATTGACGGAGTTTTTAAATTGAAATTTTATTCATAAAATCGTCCAATTAAATTAATTTAAGTCGTGGAAATTTCATTCGGATATGAAAGCGTTCGGATTTTCTGATACCGAAGCACCATTCGGATATTGGAGGTTTGGTATGGTATATGGGAGGGGTTATTTTGGGTGTTGGTAATTAGTAAATAACTTTTGCGAATTGTTGTGAATGTTGAAATTCTTGCATTAATTTCTATTTTTTGTTTTTTTCAGCATGAAACTAACTACCGTGTCGACGAGCCAGAGAATGACAACGAAGAAAACGACAGTGTTGAAGGAAATGGGAAAACTAATGCATCTGACGAAGTAGCAAGTGAGGCTGATAGTGGACAAAAGCCAAAGGCGTAAGTTTCACTATTAGTAATATTATTACTGTACTCCTCGGTGAGTGTGGACTTGAATTTTAGAAGTGTAAATATTTAATTTACATACCTTTAGAACCACTTATATATATTTTTAATCCACATTTCGACATTTCGTTGAAAGCCTAGGGAATAAATATTTAATATATACACAATTATTTAAAAAATGCGTAGCTAAATTATTAATTTCATTTGTGTTGTAAATGTTGCAGTGATAGTACTGTCCGAGAAACGGAATTAAAAAACTCTACAGATCAGTCCGAGACGGAGTCTGAAGGAAGTCAGAGATCACAAACTGGGAAAGATTTCGAAATTGTGGACCGGGATGAAATCAATGACACTGAGTCGTAGCAATATTAACCAAAAGAAAATAATAAAAAAACAAGAGCAACATTCGAAAGAAAGAAAGAAAATTCGTAATTTTTAAGTAGATTTGTATTTCCAACATTATTTACTTTTTCAAATTTTTAAGCCCCACTTATATTTCAAAGGTTCCAAAATCATGTATAAATTATTCGTATTCACTTATATATAATATACCTATAAATACTTATTATATTATCATAGTTAATAGTGAATTTATATAGATATTCAGATTATACGAAGATTTTTATTATGTAGTAGTAGTGGTAAAGTGAACAACAACCAGCAAAAAAGATTTGCGCCCCTATACAACTGCGGCTACATTAATGTTATATACTATAATGATAACTATTGTCACTGTCTGATTAATCTTATGAAAGAAAAGTTTACATTCGTGGTGTCCAGTAGCTAGCGTGTAAAGAAGCACATTTCAATGTCATGTGTCCGTGTCCGTGTGATGAGTGGTGAGTGGTGTCCCTTTTTATATTAGGCGTTGCGTTTAAACTGTTAGAGATACTCTAATATGTAATGTAATAAAATCAAAACAGTTCCAGATTTTTTGAAAATGTAAAAAAAAAAATTACAATTGTAGCTAGCATAACATAGTAGATAGTAAGCATGAGCAATGTTATTTCTAGAAGCTGAAAGAATGAAATTGAAATCGGGTTTAGTGTATAATAAGCATAAGTTATTAAGTACTAAATCACAATTTATTTATTTTTTACTGAAATCGAAAAATGAAAACGCTAAAAACTTAAATGGTACCTTCACTTCACGAGTAAAATACTAAAATTAATTATTTAATATAATTTATGATTGATCATTAATTGTAATAATGAATTACGTATATGTGCGTTTGTTATTTCAATAATAATCTTAAATGAATGAAAATGAAATAAGTAATTAATAAAATCTAAGTAGCTTAATATTTTTTTTTGGATTTTTAATATTGTCTTTTTGTTTTGTTTTATGGGCTCGGGGATAGGCACATTTAAGTAGCTAAGTAGGTAGGTACTTATCTTATTATTACTTTTAAATTGTATTTGTATATCTTAATTGGATTTTATGAATATTTATCATACAAACTTAAACCAGAAAAGATAAAGCCAAAGTTTACAGAGCTCTGAAAAAAAACCAATTTGAATATTGTTTTGTGTCGTTTTTCCAAAAAAATTAATAGTGAATTTTTATTTTGCTGTAGGTATATTGTTATTAGTATTTCGTGTATTCCACTCGTATGTAACTAACGATCAGTATAATTTAGAATTGCTAGTTGTCAGTCACGTATAATTAGTGCAAAGTTTTTTTATGGATTTAAATACACTTAGTAATGTGGGGTGTGGGGTTATCAAATGCTCTATAATTATAGTATGCACTAGTTACGTATCTAGCGGTATTTTAATTTTCATACAATAATAGATTGTGTGTATGTTTCACACTTAGTTTTCGTGTAAATCATAAATACTAAGCACTTACGTAAGAACAATTATATTGGTCACGTCTCACGATTACTTGCAATTTGTATTGATTGATATGCTATGTTTGCTACGTATACGTATGAAAATGTAATTATGGTATGTAAATTTTGCACAAGTAATTATCATTAATTCACACACGTAAGTAAGTGAGTAAAAGGTTAAAATACGTTATACAAAATTTGAAATGTCTTAACAATAATTATTGTAACAGTCGACACTTGATACCCGAAATATCTAACTATGTATATTCATTACGTAATTATGTATCTATTCATACAATTTTGAATAACGAATAAATTACAAATACATGTAAAATATTATGTGACTTTTTCAGCAATGCTGGATTTGTTTGTCATTGTCATTGTAGAGCAGCAAAGTAGTAATTTTGGTAAATTAAACTTAGCAGGGATGAAAACGTACTAAAAACAATAATAATGATGGTTACTAAATGACACGCACTGGAAATAATGCAAGCACATGTTCACTAAGCTAATAACAACAACAGCAGAAATGTTATTAATAATGTTAACAGTAATAATAATTAATTAAGGACTCACGCAAATTCTTAATTTACTGTAAAGTAGTTCGTTCATGTATTTATGTCCCGTTGCATGTCATGCTGTTCTGCTGCTCAGTGAAATGCGTGACGTTGTCTGAAATGTTATTGTCATTGTCATTGTACTTAATTCTAGATATGTTCTATATAGGAACTGTTGATAATACAATAACGATCACAGATTATTGACGTTTAAGTTATGTTATGTTGCGCTACTATTTACAAAAATAATATTACATATCGTTACTGTAGATGCAAAGTGGCCGTTCTCCAAACGCAGGTAAAAGCAAAGTGGCCGTTCTCCATCCTTTACTAAACGCAAAGTGGCCGGTCTCCAATCTTGTTCAAACAGGATCAAATTGGAGACCGGCCACTTTGCGTTTAGTAAAGGATGGAGAACGGCCACTTTGCTTTTACCTGCGTTTGGAGAACGGCCACTTTGGATCTACAGTAACGATATATACCTACTACAAGTTACAAAGGATCTAACCGTAAAATACTACAAATTCCTAAAAGATACGATTCCAGTTCCGGTTTTCCGTAAGTTACAAATCAAATAATGTGCCCATACTTTTTTGTATGATTAAATTGACAAATTGACAAAAAATCTGAAATTCCAAAGTACCTAAGTAAGTAGGTACATTTTTATTGTGAGTTTTGCACTTAGCTGATTAACGTAATGTGAGCACATTTCTTAAAGATTATTAATTACATTACTGAGAATAGTTAAGATTGCAAATATTATAATAATATGTAGTACGATAATTAAACAATAAATAGCAAAAATATCCAAAATCCACAACCATGAACTATCTGATTTTGTCAATGTCGGTGGGCATAAATACGAATAATATGTTTAAACATAAACTACTTTGAATTTTGAAGAAGGTCTACTTCGACAACTAATATTAAATTATTTGTAATGGATATTTATAGTAATTTAGTAAACGCCTGTTATGCGAAAGTGTGTTAATATTTAGATATTTTTAATCGAAGAAAGAGAATAAAAGTAAAATTAAATAATATGCGTATAATATATGACAACTAGTTGTACATCATGCATTTTATTATTTATACAACACACTCAACTGGAGAGAATACAATTATTTTTTTGCAAACCAGAACTAGAAGCATATAGTAGTAAAGTTTTGATAAATAAAAATTTTATTTATCTGAACTATAAAGTTTTACATTTAAGAAACTGTAGGTAATTAATTATGATTAATTTACTAAGTAGTCTACCGTCTACCTAATACATGTCACATTCATACTGCATATCAGCTAACGAACACATTCATTCTGTCTTTTGATTATTTGAAAATCGAAAACTAAATGTCGTTAAACTTAACAATTTTAAGGAATTAATGAAAGCATGATCTGTTGGCTGTTTATGAAAGTTGAAACTAACTGAAGAATAACTGAAACTGAAACTGAAATACATACTAAATACTTACTGACTGAAATTCAATGAAATATGAAATTCAAGCTCAAGTTCTCAAGCTTAAAGCAAAGCAGTAAAGCAGTACAGTTTGAGCACTTACTCTTCCCCGCGAGTTTCAAACTTTGGGATGAATTGGCTGAGCGAAGCGAACGGCGGACGGACGGAAAAATAAAATATTCACGAAATTGGCAAATAAAGATGTGAATTTAACAATCAATTAATCATTTACCAGTTGCCAGTTACCGTACCGTTAAAGAGTTCGTCCGCACCAGTAGCCAGATACAAGAGTAAAAACAAAAAAGTTTAAGTGTTTTAATTCACGCTGTGTGATTGTGTGGAGTTGTGCTTGCAACTGCAGTTTTAAGTTGTAAGTACTTAAAGTCAAAAACAAGTAACAACTTACCAGTCAAACTGCAATTCACAATTGCAGCTTCAGACAGAGTTAATGGCTGATCCTTAATTGTTGCCTGGCAAAAGAAATTGGTTAAAACTGTGAATTAGTAAATTATATTTTAATTAGTGGTAAATTAGTACCTACGTCTTCCCTGACGCACATACAAGAGATGGCCAAATCTGATTCCAGGTATTAATTTGCATTTATAGGCTCACACTATTATTGTAAAATTACACGCTTAGAAAAATAGGAGTGAATTGACTACTTTACTGTTAAATTCTAACTAGGTACTTTCTTGTTACTCCGACATCCACAGTGAATCCTGTTAACCACGGTCAACAGGATTATGGTTAGTGATTTACAGTGAAAACTGTTAGACTGAGTATACTAGTAATACTAGAACGGTGTTAGATCACGCAACACTAATCCTGTTGAACGATTTTATTAATTAAAAAATAACACCAAAAACTGGAATCGTATCGCTGGATTCGAACCCACACCCACACCCATTGGATTGCAAACCTGGCTTCTTAACCTAACCACTGAACTGTCACAACACATTCACTACTTATTACTAATTTAGCATACATATACAGTGATATAAATGCTTCAACAGGTTTAGTGTTGATTTAACAAGTTTGGTGTTGGGTTTTGCAACAAGAGTCTTGTTGCATGTGGTTGACAGTTTTCCCCACCCTCAAAATTTTCAAAATTTACTACTAAACCTGTCAAAGTTAACAGCTTAACCTGTTGCCACGGCCTAACTAGATTCGTGTCAAGATCTTTTCTAAGCGTGTAGCTGTTGCCAATTTATTACATTTTTGAAACTATTAGCAAGTACCATGTTATTGTCGTGTAACTTACATGTTAGTTAACGTAGTTAGCTTAGAGAGAGAGATAAAAATCTTTTAATTGTGACTATTAGCTATCAATTTTTATCATAACTGTGAAAATATTATCGCAATGCATGTTCTACTAAAATTGCAGAGGTGATTCTGGCTCAGTGGGAGACATTGGACTTTTAAGTAACGACTTTATCGTTCAAGATCGTAAATCAAACAATGATGCTGCTGTTATAATATCCCAGGTTGGAACATAATTTTATTTTTACAATTACTGTGGCACAGTTTCCAAATTTCAATTAATTCAGTATTCGAATTTTTTAATTTGTTCCTTGTTTTGTTGTAGGATCGAAAGGATGCAATTCCTATGTGGAATTGTGTAGCAGTTCTTTTGAAAGCAAAAATTGTTACTCAAAAACGAAAAAAGAATCCAAATAGCAGTCGACAAACGGTGTGCATCGGTCTCGCGGGCGGCTCACAAGAAAAATGTGATGAAGAGAGTATCCTAATGAATGATATGATTCGAAAGAATCTCGGTGTGGAATTGGGCGATGTGGTTTCTATATTGTCTTTCCCAGATGTAAAGCAAGGACTCATAATCAATGTTACCACTCTTGAAGAAAAAGAAACAAACCCGGACAAGGCTAATCTTCGAAGAGAAAACTTGTTGAATTATCTCCTAAAACCTTACTTTATGGAGCGCGCCCGACCCGTCCATGTAGGAGATGAAATCCGGGTGCGGAGAGTGATAAAGGGAAGCATGGAACCGGAGATGGTGAGATTTAAAGTTACGGAAAGTAATCCGTCACCCTACTGCTTCGTCGTCCCTCAAACTATTATTAACCTTGACAATGGCATACAAATGATGAATCAGATGCAGGCCTCGCCTTTCAATACTTTGGAAAATCAACTACGATTAGCATTTGCTCAGCAACGTCAAGGTACTGAAACCTATTAATTCAACTATGTATCAACTATTTCGTTTTGCATTACTTAATAAGGGAAAAGTGGAATTGGTTAATAATTTGTAAATCGTAAATGAAGAATTAAAATGATTTATCTCCTCTAGCTAAAAATCAATATTCACTAAGTGCAAAAATAGTAGAATTTCATGATTCTAATAGCATGCAAATATAACTTTTTGTACTTGCATGTCAAAAACGTGTAAATTTAATATTTTTTACGCTTTCCAAGGACAAGTAAAAATAGAACAGTTTACACTTTTCAGAAACATACTAGAAAATTTTCCGCTTTTAAAATAGCTGCAAACGACACATTTTGTTTTTCAAAAATTTCATGATTTATATTCGGTGCGTCAATTTTATTAGTGGTTTTTCAACATAGCTCATTTTTAATTTGGGGTTAAATTAAGTATGGATCATGTTGAGTCCTCACTGACGGAATTGCTCTTTGAAATGGTACAGCACGATGAATCAAGCTTCAATAATCTTATTTTTCATGATCCGAGCAGCAATTTTAACTTAATGAAATTTTATCTCAAGTAATTTTCAAATGTTTGTGACTAAAATAAATATGTAAACTTAAATTTTGAGTTAGCGCCGTTAGCGGCAACTTTTTAAATAAATGAAATTATGAGAGTAGATACTTTTGAAATGTGACATATTGCATTACGGGATGATAGGAGTGTTAAGTTTTACATGATTTCCTAATTTTCAAAAAAGATACAAATTGCTTAATTTGTGCTTTTTAAAAGCATGTTACAAATATTTGATGAGCTGTTTGACAAAACGGGATAAGTCTATTTTCTTTAAAGATGGGATTTTTAGCATTACGTACGTGTACTATTCTTCTGGGAAGGTAGTTACGTTACTGCATTACCTGGTACTGGTAAAAGATCAAAGATCAAAGTTCAACCAAAGCAGTATTCAAAAAGATCTAAATTTTTCTTTTTTGGAAAACCGAGTTAAGTTTACCTGGAGACCGAAATAAAAAATATGAGTTTAAAACAATAATCATGTCACCTTTTATTTATTTTTTGTAACTTTCGTAAAAATAGCTTCGATCGACTTATCCCGTTTCGCCGAAAACTCATCGTTTAAAGATGTAAACTAAACGTTCCCAGATGTGATGCTACTTATTCTACTTATCATTTGCTTTAACTCTGAACCGTATCATTTTTATTTTTTTCCAGCCGAGTACCAGAAGGCCCGAGTAAACATGGGAAATCAAGCTGGACACATTATGTCGTTAAAACAGCAAGTGCCTGGTCACCGAGCCAAATAATCTGTTTAAGGAGCACCTTTCGAAGTGAAAATCTACTGCGGTCTGCTTAATTAAAACGGTGTCACTCGTGAAGCAGAGGTCTGCGACCTTTGCAATTAGGACGGGTATCACTAAACGTCGAAAATTAACAAAACTTCAATTTTTTTTGTGTGGTGTTGAAAAATCTCAATATTTTTAGAATGTAAGTAATATGGACAAAAAGTGAATAATAACTTGGCGTATATTTAGGTCGTGGCTAAAATATAAGGTCATGACAGTATACGCAGGGATCCTGTCTACTACATATATTAACTATGTACTAATAACTATAATGTATTGTAGCATAATTTTGCAAAGCTTCAATTATGTGACGTGTGTATGTGGGACTATTAAATATTTTTATATTTACAGTAATTGTTTTTAATTTTAGCCTTGAATAGGATAAAAATTTTGACAGCTGTTGTACTCAGACTCAGATAAGTAATTTTGTAATCCATTACTAACTGTTTTTATCTATGTAATTCGTGTTTTTACGTTACTTATATGCATTAAGATACTTAGGTATTTATAAGTTAACATACCTATTTTACCGATTGTTAGCAACGATATTACGTAAAACTATTTTAATGTAATATTTTTTTGTGGTAAAAATCAGTTAGGTGAGATTTACGTACTGCTGTTATTTCCTTTTTTTTCTCTTCAAACTGTTCAGTTGATTTAAATATGTTTTTAAATTGTTGACCATCACAGTGAGTTTGTAATCATCTCGTTGTAAATTACATTTAAGAAGTTTTAATGATAGTAATTCAGTTTTACTTTTTAATTCATAATTTATCACTTTTTGAGATGTTTTGCTTTAACGAATCAAAGCCGGTATACTGGACTGTTATTAATATATTTAAGCTGTTGACGTTTTATTAAACAAATCATTCTGGTTCTGGTTTCGTATGACATAAGACCACCCTGTTATACCATGTTTGAATGGTAATCAGGCCAGATCCAAGAATTACTATTGTGAAGCTAAGTTTGGTTATTTGGTTATGAAATGTCATGTTATTATTTTAATGTCATTTCAATATAATGGAGTTTAAAAAATGAATTTTGTGTGAATACTTAGTTAATAAAGTAAGTAGCAAAGTAGCATTTCTATGTCACTAAAATATTTGAGATTTGATTATTATTAAGATACACGTTTGGCGTGTATGTAGTTAGTGTCAAGTACCTCCTCACTAATACGTTTTAACTATCAGAGAAAATGAAAAATAAAATTCTAAAATGTTTTAATATCTTTCATTTACAAAAAATTAGCGCTACTTAAATGTGTGTAATAATTATGCAATATTTTCCCATGTTCGAGAACATAATGCTACTTGTTACATCTGTAGGATTAAGGATATAAGGCATTTTAATATAAGGATGTTTCCGCTATTATCCATATTTATATTTGACTCAGCTCTGGTTCTAATTACACTAGCAGTTTCATTTGTAGATATTATCCTTCTAAATTGTATCCTTATCATAAAAATTAAGTTAATCCTAAAAATGGATCTGCTCTACATTTTGGTGGATTAATTGACTGTGTATAGTGTTTCCTGAGGATAAAACAGAAATGCAATGGTGACACATTTAAATACGGATTATTTTAGTTTGATATGCTAAAGATGTCGGCAAAGTTCAAAGTAAAACCTGACATTGCCATTATCTATAGTATTTGGCTGACACACTAATTAGAAATTTTTATTTTCACTTGAATGAATTTTTCAGTTTTACGTGCTTTCTACACAGTTGATAGTGTAATATCAGTAATTTAATTTTAATCATCACTGCAACGAATTTACCTATCGAACAATAGGTCTACAAGGTTAACCAAAAATATGCGGGACTGTATTATTGACAGTATCATCAGTAATTGTGTAGCGCATTGTTAATTATAGTGATGTCATAAAATTGCGACACGGCACCTTTGTTTTACTCAATCCTTAATCTATATTATACGTAAATGTCGGCCTACTTTTGTATGAAGTAATCACAGAACTTTATTTTTTGTTATATTGTTTAGGTTTTTTCTTCTTTTTCTTCCTGTGACTT
This sequence comes from Dicyrtomina minuta, assembly GCA_949802685.1. NCBI lineage: Eukaryota > Metazoa > Arthropoda > Collembola > Symphypleona > Dicyrtomidae > Dicyrtomina > Dicyrtomina minuta. Next base: position 12,735,409 of record OX461808.1, on the reverse strand, counting down.
TGACTTCATTATGAGCCTACTAATCTTTTAAGAAGGATGGAAACATTTTAAGCTTTTTTGCATTGTTGGATGGATGAGTGGACGAGATAAAAATTCATTAGTATTATTAGTAGGTATATTATTACCCGGCAAGGTTTTATGTACTTTTTTTAATAATTTCGTTTAAAACAATTAGTAATTCTGCTTGTGTGACTTGGTATGAACTTCATATAAAAGGAAAGGTAAGGTGGGGTTTTTCAACGAGTCCAACTATGACCTTCTCGATTCCTTTACTTGGATAAAACTGTGATTCACAATAATTGCACGGGCGGACTGGTTACTTTTGCGGCCCGGGAATTTTTAATTACAAGGTTTGGCGATCAGGGGGCCCACACTGAGCCAAGGGTCAAGGGGCCCAAGGCTCCTGTTTACGTAATGCATAAGGAATTGCAGGACCATCTGGAATTTCCCAAAATTGCCTATGGCCAGTCCGTCCCACTTACAATTGTCCCAAATTTTGTTGTTTTACTGGTTATTTACTCATATACATAGGTACATATCGTCAGAAAAGAACCAAAATGACCCATTTCTAATTTGGGCTACAGTCAAAATGAGCTATATTAATTTCATAAAAAAAAGTGAGAACAATGCTTAAAATGTTAATTATTAGGAGTTTTTGAAAAGCGTAAAATGTTCTAATTTCATGTTTTTCAACAATGTAAAATGTTTTGTTTAATTGTTTTTGAAAAGTGCAAAATGTTTTATTGTGCTATGCTTTTCCAAGTAACTCGAAAAAGGTTCTATTTCCTTGGATTTAAAAATTTTTCCAGGATTTTTAAAATTTCAGAATGCTCCATTTCCTCGATTTTTGAAATTGTAAAATTTTTTATCCCTAGGTGGGTGGTACATCTATTTCGGAAGGTGCAAAATATTCAATTTCCTTGATTTTGGAAATTAAAAACACTTTGTTTCGGGATTTTGAAGACTGCAATTTTTTTTTAACATGTGTTTTTTGAAAAGTTCAAAATGTTCTACTCCTTAATTTTGGAAGTTTTGCAAATGTGTTCTGTTTTTAAAACTTTGAGAAAATTGCAAAATATTTTATGTACGCATATGTTTTTAAAAAGTTCAAAATGTTACATGTTTCAATGTTATTGGTTTCTTTATATTTAAATTTACATGTAATTAGTGAATATTTTAGTTGTAGCTACCAATAGATGTGGGTCATTTTGTTTCTTCACTGACGATATTTTGAAAATACAAAAAAATAAAAAATTGCTCGCTTTTAGCACTTACCTACAAAAGTGTATATTATGTACATAATAGTTATAATAAACTTATGTTTGAGGTACTCAATCAACCAGTATTAATTTTATTACCTTTTACCAGATTTAATTGTCAATATGTAAAAAATTGTATTAAAACAACACAAACCAACAACAAAAATGAGGCACCACCGGGATTCGAACCCGGGATCTCCTGTTTACTAGACAGGCGCTTTGCCAACTAAGCCATGGCGCCCTGATATGATACTCATAATTCTCAAATTTTCTATATAGCTATATTGTACTTTAATGTACCTATAATTATGTAAAGTCTTTTAATTATACTATTTTCATGTAGAATGTAGATATACAACTCTAGAAAAGTATTTAGTTTATAACAGCTAATAATTAATACATTCAAAAGAACAAACGATCTTCTCTAAGGCAAGATGAATGAAAGAGCACATGCAATTACTAATTTTTTATTGGATTTTATAGTATTTGGTTTAAAATACAATATATAAGGTGGCGCAACATCTCGCTATTATCGATTAGTTACTGTATAATATACAAAATAATTTAATTTTTTTAAAAATTATATGAGCATATTTATGAAATTGGACTATTAATTTTCTGTGGAAAATAAGTAAGTCGTACGTAGTTTTTCCTGCAATAGTCATGAAGCTCAATTAATTTCAGGACCAGTGACCAGACAAAAGAATTGCTTTTAGGCAGGAATTTGATTCCGTACAAAAGCTACTATATTTATATTACTGATATTGTTTTCTTTGGTAAAGCAAAATATTGCATGATTCAGAAAAGTGCTATATGTTTTAAGAAAAGTTAATAATGTTTTATTTCCATGTTTTTGAAATGTACACAAATTTTTATTTTGAATGTTTTTCAAAAGTCAAAACAATCTTTTTACATGTTTTTTGAGACGTGCAACATGTTCTACTTACATGTTTTTGTAAAAGTGCAAAATGTTCCATTTACATGTTTTTGAAAAGTGCAAAATGTTCTATTTACATGCTTTTCAAAAGTGCAAAATTTTCTATTTCCATGTTTTTGAAAAGCGTAAAATATTCTATTTACATGTTTGTGTAAAAGTGCAAAATATTCTATTTACATGTTTTTGTAAAAGTGCAAAATATTCTATTTACATGTTTTTGTAAAAGTGCACAATGTTCTATTTACATGTTTTTGTAAAAGTGCCAAATATTCTATTTACATGTTTTTTGTAAAAGTGCAAAATGTTCAATTTGCATGTGTTTTGAAAATTCAAGCAGCAGGAGTTCCTTGGACTGGCCGCTTTATCCGGCTCTGATTAATTTAACACTATTATTTCGTTGTAGTATTAAACAACATCCGTTTTATCAGAATTAGTTTTATAATTACTAGTTTGAGTTGCTTATGCTTCCTTAAATTATTCTGGATTTGATTTTATGCGTTGCTTCCGGTAGAACGTTTGTTTGTTATTTGTTCTAGAACTTAAAAAAAAATCAAAAAATGCGATAAAATTAAAACCTTACAAGTGAGTAGTTAAAGTGTAATATAAATAAATATGTAGCATTGATTTATTTTATTAACACGGATCTGCCAAACAATTAAATACAGTAAATTACTCATATTATTAAAGTATGTTATATTATTAATATTATATTCTCATTAAGCACTTAATTAACGCCGACTTTTCAAGATGGTAAGTTGTAATCACATTCTTGCTTTTTATTGCTTCCGTTTTAAATATAGGAATGCTTGGCTTGAGCTTTGTTTCCCTTGCGAGTTGGTTGTGTATTTTTTATGAAACGAAAATATTTTAACATACCACAAAAGCTGAATTTGCTCTCGCAGTTTGCAGTTTTTTAATTCCAACTTTAGAACTTACAATTAGTGAGACACGATTTTTTATATTCTATACTAATTTTTCAATAATTTATTACCTGCAACTAAAAGTACTGTGCTTTTGGGGGATACATTACAGATAATTAACAACGACTTTAAATTTTTAAAACAAGATATATAAGGTTTGTCACCAAAGTGAAAGGTTGTATTTTATATATGTAGCATTCAAAATCAAAACAACATTACAGAAGGTAAATTTGTTTTTTTTATTTACCTATTTAGTACATAATTTTATTTACCTAAAATATTACGAGTAATTTGGAGACACGCAATGGCTAAGTAAATTATTTCTTTAATTATACTGAAACAGTTATATATGGCCGGGGAAGAACCAAAATGACTCAAATCTATTTATTTTTAGCTAAACATAAAATCCACTATCTACAAAATACTGACATATCAATTTCTTGAAACCATTTTTAAATATGACATTTTACAAACTTGTCTCTGAAAAGAAATTTAAGTATACATTGTGAAAAAAACGCTTTTGTATACAGAATATTTTGCAATCTTGCAAAACATGTAAATGGAACTTTTTACACTTTTTAAAAACATGTAAATACAAAATTTTGCACTTTTTAAAAACATGTAAATAGAGCAATTTACACTTTTTGAAAACATGTAAATGGAACTTTTTACAATTTTTTAAAACATGCAAATGAAAAATTTTGCAATTTTAAAAAACATGCAAATTAAAAATTTTGCAATTTTTAAAAACATGTAAATGGAAAATTTCGCAATTTTTAAAAACACGTAAATAGAAAATTTTGCACTTTTAAAAAACATATAAATGGAACTTGTTGAACTTTCTAAAAATACCTAAATAAAACATTTTTGCGCTTCTCAAAAACATGTAAATGGAACTTTTTGCACTTTTTAAAAACATGTAAATGGAAAATTTTGCTGTTTTTTAAAAAGTGGAATTAAAACAATTTGCAAATTTTCAAAAACGTGTGAATAGAACATTTAGCACTGTTTAAAAACATATTATTAAAACATTTCACACACCTTCTTAAAACATGCAAATAAAACGATTTACACTTTTCAAAAACTTCGTGTAAACATTTGAAGCATGTGTCTCACTTCATTTTTATGACAAAGCTCATTTTGATTCTATAGTTTACATTAGATATGGGTCATTTTGGTTCTTCACACACGATATTCAATGTGTAAGTGCAAGCAATTATTAATCATTAATGCTTTTTTTTTGTCGCAGACAGTTCTTTGAGACGAGGTGAGAAGAACAAAACCACCACATCACTACTAACATCATAGAAGGATTCTTAGGATTGTTATAACAGACCTTATAACATTATAAATTAAATACTGTCTCTCTGCAAAAAGTATATATTACTTTTTATCATGATAAAGCATTTTGGACTATTCAAATTGTTACCAACGACTACTGAAGAACAGATCAGGAAAATTGTCATGAAATTTGGCAATTTAAAACATACTACTGTTCCACAAATGCAATCTTGTACTTTTATCAAAAATATTACCCCTGAATATCTCAGACGAGGCTACACTTGTGGACTCGTCATGGATTTTCTCAACCAAAAAGATTTGGAGTTTTATTACCAAGACGCTGAACATCTACGGATTGGCATGGAAGAGCTTGTGCCTTTAATTGAAAGCTATGAAAGCATCATAGTATGTGATTATGAAGTTTAAACGCATTATTCAAAATAAAAAATAAAAACCCGCGCTTTATTTACACAATAGCTTATAACAAACTATGTATATTATTACAAAAGTACGCGTTAATAGCTGAGACTTTAAAAATGAAGTTACGTTGTGGAAGCAGTAGGAGCTATCGAAGTAGATAGGAAAACATCTTTAGCATAATATGTTTGATATTTTTAATGGCCTTATTATTACTATTTCATGATTAAAAATCCTTGTGAAAATAAAAGCATATCGTGTCTCGTATGTGAAGAACCAAAATGACACATTTTCATTTTTTTATCAAAAAACATTATCGACTTTCCAGACAGATAATTTTTCACCTTTCAAAAACGATAAAATTAAAATATGTTGCAACTTAAAAAAATGTAAATAGGACATTTTGCACCTTTTTATAATTTTTAATAACAAATTACTAACCGTAGTCAGTTTTATGTTGCAAAAGCTTCAATTATACTCTTACCATGTAGCTTTACATTACAGCTTCACAATGCTGCATTGACACATAGTTTTTTTGCCTCCTTTTAATGGTATTTTGTGAAAAATGGAGATAGTCAGTTTCGCTTTTAGTGAAAAATGGTAACAGTCAGTATCGCTTTTAGCACCAAAAGGAGATAGACAGATTTAGTTCTTCTCCGATGACATATGTCTTTTAAAGGTACAAAATTTTCTGCTCCTTAATTTTGGAAATTGGAAATTTTCTTTTCAAAGATTTTAAAACTTGGGAAAGTTTCATTTCCTCGATTTTTGAAATTGTGAATGTTTCCATCAAGGTACATTTATTTTTGAAAAGTGCAAAATATTCTATTTTCTTATTATTAGAAATTGCAAAAAACGTTATTTCAGGATTTTGAAGATTGCTAAATGTTCTTTTAAAAGTTTTTGAGGATTTCAGAATTTTACTTTTGTTCAGATTTAATACTTAAAATAAAAAATACGTATGTCATGTTTATAAAAAAACAATTAGTCAATATTAGATGACAGGTGTGCAATTCGATTGAAATTACTATTGCGGGTGTTTCTTTGAAAAATGTTCTAATCACAAAACAGGTAAAGGACAAAAAATTGCCAATATAATTTGTTAAAAATAGGTTGGCTGATATTAATCGATACTACTCGGTATCTTAATACGTTCGACTATAATTTATGTCGTTTTAATTTTGTTTAAATAAAAATAAGCCACTTTGATGACGATGATCATGATGACGATGCAATATGGATCAAATCACAAATAATTGGCAAGAAAATAATGTAACAAAGTCTAAAAGTACATATCGGCAGTTAAGAACCAAAATGACCCATATCCATTTGTCGCTAATAACAATATCCACTATCTACAAAAATATAGTGAAATATGTCTTGAAAGAATTTATATCGAACATTTTACACTTTTCAAAATCATTCAAATAGAACATTTTACACTTTTCAAAAAAATGTAAATAGAAAATTTTGAACTTTTCAAAATCATTCAAATAGAAAATTTTACACTTTTCAAAATCATTCAAATAGAAAATTTTACACTTTTCAAAATCATTCAAATAGAACATTTTACACTTTTCAAAAAAATGTAAATAGAAAATTTTGCACTTTTCAAAATCATTCAAATAGAAAATTTTACACTTTTCAAAATCATTCAAATAGAAAATTTTACACTTTTCAAAAAAATGTAAATAGAAAATTTTGCACTTTTTAAAATCATGTAAATAGAACATTTTGCACTTTTCAAAATCATTCAAATAGAAAATTTTACACTTTTCAAAAATATGTAAATAGTACATTTTGCACTTTTCTAAAATCATGTGAATAGAACATTTTGCCTCGTTTTAAAATCATTCAAGTAGAACATTTTACACTTTTCAAAAATATGTAAATAGAAATTTTTACACTTTTTAAAATCATGTAAATAGAACAATTTGCACATTTCAAAATCATGTAAATGGAACATTTTACACTTTTCAAAACCTCTTGATTAACATTTAACGCATGTTTCCTATTTTGTTTTTATGACATATCTCATTTTGATTCTAGTTCAATTTGGATATGGGTCATTTTGGTTCTTTACAGACGATATCTTGTTTGATAAAATTTGACTAAATGCCTACATATTAAAATACATTATCATCAAGTGGTCTCATTATTAGGAATTCAAATTTTGTAAACAAAAAAGAATCACACGCCAATTCATCTTCTATTCAATATTTGTCAAATTTATGTAAATATCAGATAACACTTTACAATTATCGACTACTTATTTGAGCAAATAATTACATATAACAAGATATCACTATATAGCTTCAAGTGTTTTGTTCTTTTAACTTGGGTCAATTCAACTGCATGCTAAGCAAATTCATATAAAAATGCAGGAAAAATTGCACATTCATGCCACTGTGGTTGCATTGCACGTAGGAAAAAAAACCAATTTTGTTTGTTCAGTAGAATAAGGCTTCTTTCTATAGTAATATCTGTAAAGGTAGGGCGAAGCGGGTTACACAGTTAAATTGTAATTTGTAATTTTGATACATTGAATTATTGTGTCAAGGCAGCGGCTTACATTTATTTTATTAATTTTACATCAATATTACATAAAAAAAATTTCTAATTAATTTAAAAAAACAATCGCATTAGTATAACACAATAGGCCAGAAAGTTACATTAAAATTAATAACATCTTTTTTAGTTGTGTCTTTAATTCCTAATACTAATACGCAGGCGCTATCGTTTTCTCAAGCGCAAATTCAAAAATTATCAGCAATACAAAATACTGACCACCAGCAGGTCAACCGGGCAATAACAGGTAACAATGTAACAAGTTAGTCGTAGAAAATCCCTCTAAATCTTAAACTATTTGAACCAAAGTCCATGACGGTGATCAGTTTGATTAGTTATTTGCAATAAAAAATGAAATATTTTTTTTGTATCACTTTTAACTACATAATTATAGCTGACAGCCAATGTGAAGGTGTGCTGGCAGCAGATAGATATACTCGTCCATTTTCCTACAAATTTGGGAAGCCCGTTGATCGCTACGAAAGTTGTATTTGGACGGTTCAAGCGGCAGTTGGGAATATCATCAAACTAAGTAATTTTGTAACCTACTTTCGTAATGACAACGATCAACAATACATCTCGATTGGTTATTTCAACCAGGCCAACTATGATGATCTCAATTTCCTGATTTGGAAAAGATTGTGAGTCACTACATAATTATTTTAAACTTTTTGAGGAGTGTACAGTCAGTAGTCAGTCTCAAAGAAATAGAGCCACCGAATCTTGATTTGTATCTATTGCCTCCAGTCCTAGCTGTCTGAGTTACTTCTTGTGGGGGTTGTTAGTAAAAAAACAATTAATGGCTTTCAGCGCTGGACGAAGGAATTGCATTAGGACGGGAATTTGTTTCCATACAAAAATAACCATTTTGATTTTATTGATTATTTTTATGTTTTTGAAAAGTTAAAAATGTTTTACACAATTCACAATTTGGTTTCATGTTTCAATACTGACGATGAGTTAAGGTAAGGCGCTTCAAATAATAGCGTTATAAATGTTATGGGAGGGGGTCTAGCTGCCCTTTCTTATAGCATATTCGTAATTACATTCCAGAAAAATTGGGTGGGGGTTAAAGTACCAAATTTTACATAACGTTATAGTTAAAAGCTCCCTGATGCCGGCTCAACTTATCACTGTAAAACACAAGATTGCGCCTGCGTCAGGGTGCATTTGCATATTCCGTCATGACTTAGGTGGGGTAACGTCAATGTTAACCAAACGGCGAATAACGAGCCATGGGGGAGGGGTTTTGAATTTATGTTATAACGTCATACAGTCATGACCGTGGTGCATAAAACACTACTCGAAAGGACTTTAATAACTTTTAAAATTTAAAACTACTTTTCAAAGTGGAAAACTGTATTAAACTGTAGTTATCACTGTATAAGCAAACTGCAAAATATTTAGTCGTTTTCAGTTTGCCAATCATTATACTTGTTACTTGTACTGGCGTATTGGTGACAAATTGTTATCATCAATCCCCTTACAATTATTTGCTATCTTTATTAGTTTTCTTTCTTTCTGTGATTTTATTAGTTCAGTACAATTTTCCTAATACTAGCATCATCAATTTGTAATGCATTCTGGACAATCTGGAATTGATTGAAACTATAGAACTTATTTACTGTTAAAAATAAGACCGACAGAAACATTAACTAATAAGCGAATCTTATCGTGAGTTTGTATCAGTTAGAAAAATAAAATTTGGTAAAATAGTATAATAATTCAAATATACTAAGCAAAAAGCCTACTTTAGTTTTTAGAATCGGTTTTTTTTCTACAGTCTGCTATCCATTACCTTCTAAAAAAACAAATTGTAATTGTATTGTTATTGTAATACAAAAAAATACAATAACAATTTGATATTGTAATTGTGATTACAATAACAATATCAAATTGTTATTGTGATTGTCAAAATTTCACAATAACAATAACAATTTACAATTTCAGTGCAATAGCTAATTCATCGTTGTCAATGGAAAACCATTTGTGGGCCACTACTTTATACATGATAATTGGTAACGGTGGGATTCAAGACTCCGTCAACTGCACTGTAGACAGTGCTAATCTGTACGGATTGGACCCGGATGGAGCCTCGTGGTATAAAAATTCAACGTACGGTTACAACATACATGAATCGTATTAACTACTTTATATAATAATTCCGGCTACGTGGCTTAGGGGACAAGCTGAGGTTTGCTCCGTCCTAAATAATCCTCGGTTCATTTTTTGCGTCAAGGGAACCGCAGCCGGCCGTCTGTTTAGACCCCTTCGCACGAGAATGGTACAGTGGTAATACTTGGCTTTGGGAGGGGAGTTTGAGAGTTGTATGAATGTTCAAGGTAAATGAGTTTGCTTTGGTTTATCTGTATCAGTTTAATATTGATGGCGACAGAGGCGATAGCAATAATAGACGACATGTGTCTGCTCAATGCCGAGCGTAAGCATGAACATAATAAGCCAATTCAACATATCTTTCCAATCCATCCTGCAAGTAGCTGCTGCTACTTTCGCTCGTGGAGGTTGGAGGGCTAACTGGCGGGGTAGGCGAGTGGACTTATTTCATCTAGTCAGAGAGTGATGACCTCTGCCTATTTGTTCGATATCCAATTGCCTCTCCTCGACTAAGAGTAATCTTATCGGAAAGCAACAAGTAGTAATGTTTAATTAGCATTGAAAATCTAATGAATCGCAAAGTGGTACGCGTATAAGATAAGCGACGAAAACCAAATACTACAAGTGTAGGTAATCAAGTAAATGATGCGAAGCCCAATGCGATTTAGTATAATACTACTTCGTGGGATCCTTCAAATCACATATTAAATTGAGTGAGATATAAACTTAAAGGTTGAAACTCTAAACTCATACATACATACATACATACATACATACATACTTTATATAATAATTTTGTTTATTTTTGGTGGCTACTGTGCCTACTCTCCTAAAAACTTTTCCTTTCATTGTTTTTAATCTCAGGTTGTGCGCGGGTCTTCCCCAGATAGACACCAACTGTACATTACGTATCTAAGAAATGATCCCGTCATTATAAAATTCAAATCTGATAGTGACATTGCTGGGGAAGGGTTCCACTTTTTCTGGGTGGATAAAACTTACTAATTCTGATATGATTTTTATTTGCTTATTCAACTATAATTATTCAACTTTACTAATTACATACATGTTACCAAAAACATAGGCAGCAGAACTTAAGCTGTTTGTATATTTACTGAAAATAAATGATACTACAGGCATTAACTAGTTTCTGGTTTTATTTGGTTTATTGGTTGTGTTTAAACGGGAGAAAGTAAAGAAGGAAGAGGGGAGTACGTCTTCAGATTAGGGAAGCTGGGAATCTGTAGGGTGGAGGTGGGAGGCTGGGAGGCTAGGCAAGGGAGAGAGGTAGGCAAGGAGAATAGGAAGAGATACAGAGGGAGAGATACATAGGGAGCAATGTAGATTAGTAGGTAGGTAGGGCGAGGAGATGAGTGAAGAGCGATTATATATATATATATATATAAATTAATTACAGTGTAATGAGACAGAGACAGACAGAGAGAGAGAGGGAGGGAAAGAGATACAGAGGGAGCAAAATTACAGTGTAATGGGACAGAGACAGAGACAGAGAGAGAGAGAGAGAGAGAGAGAGAGATACAGAGGGGGATATATATATATGGAGCATGTGGGTATATAGGTACGCATGTACGTAATGCCTAATTAAAAGAAATGCAATTCAATGCAATTGAAATAAGTGAGTGGGAGTGAGAGAGAGAGAGAGAGAGATGCAGATACATGTAATGGCTAATCAAGTGAGTGGCATGAGAGAAAGCATGTAGGTACATAGAAAGGTGCGTAATGGCTAATTCAATTAAATACGATCAATTCGGTTGAGAGAGAGAGAGAGAGAGAAAAGGAAAGAGAGACATGTACATAGGTAGGAGCGTAATCTAATTAGAATGCGCGACACGCGAGTGGAGTGAGTTGAGGAAATGAAAGGCTCTTGTGCGCACAGTTGCAATTATCAATCGCATGTGCTTCTCTTGCCTCACATCATGAAATAGTTTGTATTTTCAGTTCATATTTGGTCTGGTGCCAGTTCCATGGCCAGGATGCACGATACTCAATGTTCTAAATTCTTTTTCTGCTTTCACCACTACTACTACCTACCTGGATCCTTTAAGCTTTTTAATTTGACTGCATTTTGTTCCTTCGTTTCATTTCCCAACTTTTACATTCTACCTTTGTGCTTTAGTTTTCTCGTTTGAATTCTGTCGTGTTGAAGTTTAGCTTTTGGTTCTACTTTATTCTTTCTCCACTTTTACAACCAACCTGGATTCTGTTTGCTCCCTCACCTTATATTCTGCTTTGTTTTGTTCCTTCTTTTTATTTCCCAACTTTTAAATTCTACCTTTGTGTTTTATTTTTTGGTTTGAATTCTGTCGTGTTGAAGTTTAGCTTTTAGTTCTACTTTATTCTTTCTCCACTTTCTTTTACGTTCACCTTTACTTTATGCTTCTTTTGTAGTTTTACAAGTTTCGTGGTAATATTTCTTTTGTAAAAATAATATTTTGGTCTAAGTAAAGTTGGTATATAATTAAATATGTTGTGTATTAAAATATTTTGCTGCGAGTTACCCGACACAAGATTTTATGCTTTTGTAGCAAGATGTATAGTGTAGACATGTTAACACTAGCGTAAATGGAGCTTTCTATGTATACGTATGTAAATGTCATGTCATGTTATGTAAAAGTTGTAAAAATAAAAACTCAAGCGTTTTGGCACTTTACCTACTAGGGGCAATGTGAATAGGGGTGCAAAACGTCCTCCCAAAAGTTTCAAAACTTTCTCTGTTCCGAAACAAAATTTTATATTTGAACTTGATATTATGATGTTAAAAAATATGGCGGATTTTATAGACGACACAGAATGTTTGTTTTCGCGCTAGAAAAATATTACCTTTTTGTTTGCGGGGCAATTTAAAATTAGTTAAATTCATTGTGTGCTCCTGATTTTTAGAACCCATAATATCAAAAAACATTAGGCTTTTACGCGCAACTAAGCGAGCAGCATAACATCGTAGAAATGTCTTTGCCCATGTAGCAAAATGTATTGGTACAATGTGTGTCCTTTAAATTTCTGGTTGTAGACACTTCTTGTTTACAGGGTATACTCGTTGTTGCTAGTGTATATGTTCACACATGTAACCATCTCAGTGAACCCCTATACAACTCTTATTTTTTAGGAATGGCTACTGTTCTCACTGTTTCTTATATAAGTTGTATTACAAAAGGCAAAATGTAAAAGTTTTGAATAGGCGGTCTCTGCAGTAGTTCTCCTTGGCATGCATATCAAATAACATGATTGGAAATGCAATGTGAGTCCTCGCTTTTAACGTTGCAAATAAATAGAAACTTACAATTATGTTTCTTTGCTTTGTTTTGTGCCATCGAAATGAATATTTTTCAAGAAATAAAATTCGCTGTTGCAACTGAACTACAACTGCAGTATATTTATGCCACTATTATTAAATCTAATTTATAAACGTTCGAGTCTAGAACCCAAGGTTTACATTTTATACATTTTATTTTACTTTTTAAACTTTAACTTATACAAATTGAGAGTATAAAATATTTCACACGTTGGTAATAAGCTATTGATAAAGTATTATTATATTTTACACACACGACTTGCTACTGCTTTTTAAAATTGAACACAGAACTAAACTTTAAATTTATAACAAGAACTCGGCAACATTTTCAAGAGACATGACTAAGACACATACATTAATATTGATGTTGGACACACTACAAAATTCACAATACTACAAATGTTTTATATTATTATTTCTATAAACTTGCAAGTTGCAGTTTACAAATTATATTCTTCATTGCTGTTTTCGTCTTCTGCATCGCAGTCTTCGTCAGAATTGTCAGAGTCGTCAATGTCTGAATCAGTGACGGCAGCAACATCAGAATAGTTAAATGGTTGTTCCGGTGACGGTTGAAACCCTGACACTGCAGTAGAAATAACCCCATTCCAATCGACTTCCACACGTTGTGGTGCCGGCTGGACTTTGACGGCTGGTTCTGGGTTATGTTCTTCCTGTGTGACTTCTTGGGCATTTAATTGACGAGACCGAGGTGTAAAATCGTGGGGTTCAGATGCAGCAAGCTTTGCGTTTTGTGTAGTCAGAAAGTCAACCAAAGCGTTGATTTCCATCAGACTGAATGAAACAGTGCTGCCACCATACCCAGGGTATTTCTGAGCGTAGTTTTCAGATGGGTTAGAGTTGATAAACATTTTGATTGCTCCAGTCATGGTGTTGAATGAAAAGCGGACTCGCACAGAGCGTAGAGTGTAATGTGGGCTTTGCCAGTAAGTAAACTTCTTGGCTGGATTTTGCGGTTCTGCTGAAAGCTCAGCACTGCTTCTGTTTTGAAAATACGGCAAATGGTCCGTAATCTTTTTCCCTGGCAGCGGATGGTTCTTATTTTGCTTCAGCATTTCAATTGCCCAGTCCAGAATATTATGGCTTTCAAAAACAGTGAATGAAACTTTGGAATGGCTAGAGGTGCCATAGTTCTTGCGCCCAAAGTAGTAGATATGGGCCTGCAGATACTGGTCGTAGACAAGCCGTGCTTGAATTTGGTCTTCAACTTTGAGAGTCTCGTAAATAACAGTAGTGTCAGGCGTCTCGAAAAAATTCCAGTCTTGAGCAGTAATGCTACGCGCATTAAAGCTGGTCAAGTGTTCGCTGTTGTAGTTGTCGTTTTCAGTTGACAATGCATTGACTGATTTGCAGTCAGAGTTCCACTTGCCATGTCCATGGTTTCTGTCGAGTCCATATGGTGCCACACGAGGACTGTTTTGAATTGTTTGCTTTGGCAACATCAAAAGTCTGTTTCTTCCTTGGGTTAATTTGGAATTGTAAGAGTGTTTTTGATGTTGTCGCGATTGCTTTATTTCTTTTTCTTGTTGCATGGTTGGGTATAGTTGACTGTAGTATTGAAAGAGACTAAAAAATGAGGAGACAAGTTGACTTTGAAAGTTGAACACAGAATGGTTCTTAAAATGGCAAGCTTTGCCTATTAATATCATTGATTGTAGTAGCCATAGGTTATTAATGTAGCGACGTTTTAGTTTGGTCCCTCAGAGTTTGCAGTTATGCTAATTTAATGAGACTGGTGATCAGGGCGGGGGTCATCATCGCGTCGTGTGATTCGCTAAGGTGAACCATAGTCCTACCTACCACCCCCTTTTACGAGTCCAAGAACAAGAAACTATAATAACAAAGTTCCAATACTTGTATATTTTAAATTCAGTTGTCCAGCACAATTCAATTGAGAAGTCCATCTCCAGGAGAGCTGCTATTGTATGAATGTTGTGGATCCGAGCAATTTGTACTGTAGCATGCTGAAGTTCATAGGCTGCCAGTTTTGTGGCGCTTCGGTTTTTGCTAAGAGAAGTTTATGGGCTCGACCAACAGAACCCAAATACTTTAATAGAGACTTGAATGCTAGGTTTCATACTAACAATTTTAGTTCAGTTCAACATCGATTCACTTGTGGACAGTGCCACGGAAGTATAATATATTTTTCTTTACAACTTAAGAGACTTCTTTGTGCAAACACTCGCGACGGCCAACTTTGGCTAGAGCCACCACCAGTAGTATTACAAAGCTTGCCATCACAAGAACGAGAATTACACGAGCCAGCGGGAAGAGTTTGTTGTAGACACATAAAATGCTGCTCATGTAAACGAACTTCTTTTGAGTTTGCCAAGGTTGCCGAAAAAACGTTGAAAAAATATAGGGAGGCAATTCGGCCAGGCTTACCTAGACTATACTCAGAACCATTGCCACACAAACCACTGATGCCACAGTCGCGTTTCTATGCTTTTAATTTAAATCACTCACTTTGTCCAAGTTGTTTTTACAAGCATCGACTCAGTGCCAGAGACAAAGAAGATTGTAAGTGTGAGTGTGATTTGTCTAGTTCTATTTCTGATAAAACATTAAAGTGGGAACCATTGTACTCATTTGATCGAACTCAGTTTGACGATTTGACACTAGCTGCAATATTAGAAATGTCACAACCTCCAGAAGTGTCGTATACTTTTATGTCACCCGCTTAGAAACGAATTATTGATCTTGTCAGAAATCAAATTAAGTTGCCTGAAAACCAGTTTTACCAAAACTCATAAAGTATGATTGTCACAAGTACTCCAGGAGCTGGAAAGTCTCAGGCTCTAAAAACAATAAAATATATACTGTTACAAAAACAAAGTCACGATCGCACGTTTTCATTTGGAACTGTTTGATTTATCGGGATTTGTGCTTCAAGTGTTAGAGAAACTACATTTACCTATTATTTGAAATTCGACTGCGTACAAGCGGAAATTTGTTAGACTAAGTAGGCAATGAAAAATCACACGTAGATAGACTAGCTTTTTAAAACGTCATGGTTTTATTATTAGACATTGTTTCAACTTAATTTCACATGCGTATTGTAAATAATGTAACTGACTGAGTCTCACCTGCCAAAATACTGTACAGTTCTATATAAAATATGATGCAAGTCTGTAGTAGTTTGAATTATAAAATTAAAAGCCTAAAAAATACTATGTACACCTTGTCAATAATATATTGTCTAATAATAAATAGTGTATAAATGTAAATGTGACTGGAAGAGTATAAAAAGCATTGATTTTAGAACTTTGTATGCATTTACAATCAGCAGTTGTTCAATGTAGGTCAGTATTAATTACAGCTCTAAATATAGCAGAAATTTGTAAACCATATTTAAACTCTAGATTCAAGGGTTCGTATTCGGCCCTCAGTGGTTTTCTCAAGAATAACAAAAACTTTCATGATAAAGCAGTAGTAAATAAGAAGCTAAGTCAGCTGCGTTCATATTCAATGCACCAGCCTGTACGCGAAAACTTTAAACAACGAAGAACTTTAATTAATATGGAAGGGGAAATCTATTGTGCGGATCTGAAAATCTTGGGAAAGGAATTTGCTAAAAATAATTCCGGCTATGCTAATATTTTATTCGTTATTGATGCATTTTCAAGGAAATTGTACTGCCGTTTTCTTAAAAACAAGAAACCCGAGTCAGTCATCAAAGTTTTTAAAGATATTTTTACAGAATCAAAGAAGATTCCAATATACCTATTTACAGACCAAGGTGTGTCAGCCTTCAATGTCTTACGTATATTATAATGATATTATAAATTAGTATTATAGTTATATAAATCTATTTAATTTAAATTATTATAAATTGTAGCTTGACCCTATTATATTAATTTGTATACAGGCACAGAATTTCGCGCCGAGTCGTTTAAACAGTTTTTAAAAACTCATGGAATCAAGTATTATAACACATATAGCGAGACAAAGTCTAGTATAGTAGAGCGTGTAATAAGGTTAGTCAGTTAGCATGGTAATCTTGTATATAACTAGATACAATTTAATAGAGTCACGTGTGCTTTTAATAATACCATGCTTTGTTTGGTATAGGACCATCTTTCAGCGGATTGCTAGGTACATGACTGAGAGAAATACAACTAAGATTATAGATATATTTCCCGCCTTTGTAAAGGTATACAACAACACATTCCACTCAACAATACAGATGGCGCCCTCTCAAGTTAATCAATTGAACGAGAACCAAGTCTGGAGAACAATGTTTTCAGATATAATTAACAACACTGACAAAAGGAAGGCAAAGTATTCTCCCAGCGACCGTGTTAGAATTAGCCAAACAAAACTCTTATTTGATAAAGGTACATGTAATAAATACACGTAGGTGAACAAACACAGTATATATAAGGAGATGCACTTTAGATTTTACATGCATTCGTCGTTTGTATTTCAAACAGGATATAGTCAATCGTACTCGGAGGAATTGTTCCTTGTAAAGTCAGTAAACTTTGAGACTATACCTATAACCTACTACCTTGAAGATCTGAATAACAAGCCTATAACAGGAGCATTCTATAGTGAAGAGCTGAGCCTAGCCTAATATCTGCTACAATGGAGCCTTCTGGATTCTTGCCCTTGTTTTCCAATGCTATACAACAGCAATTTTCGCAAAAAAGAAGAAGAATGGACGGCCATTACTGCTCGCCGTTAGACCGAGATCCCATTGGTTCCGAGAATATATACGTGACAGTTACAAGTGACCAGCAAAATAGTGTATATACAGATAACACACCAGCAAGCTTTGTAGCTGTATTACCATACCCTTTGGATCTGCAAAACTATGACGTTGGACTCGTAAGCCTGAGGTATACTTCAAGCCCACAACCTGCTCTGATGCAACCTGTTCAGAGACCACGAGCACGTAAAGTGCGAAACACAACTGCTGTTGAAGAAGATGCAATTGGCAAATTATTTCTAAACTACAAGCCAACTATCAAGACATTTGTCAACTTTCAAAACCAAGAAACGACCTTGAAAGAATTTATGAGTGGACTCACTACCAAACTAAGGCTAAATAAAGACACTGTGCCATTTGACGTTGCACAAAAAGCATTAAGCTTGGATCCTGCCAATAAACATATGCTACTGCAGAACCTGTCCCCATCAAATAGTGTCATTATCGAAATTCATAAATCACTTTTATCATTTTTCAAGCAAAATAGATCCAGATTTATGTCAGGAAACCATTATCCGTATGCCAATGTACTTGAAACTGACATGGAATGTATTCCCATTGGTGCAAACTTTAATTTTAAAGCTGAGAAAATTCAAAATATGGAAAACATTATACAGCTATACCAAGGCTTTGAGAACTTTTTAATGTTTAGAAGAGAGAATAACCATGGAGACTCTGATTTTGGCAAATTTGTTGAACGATTTAACGTTGAAATAAATGACCCAGAGTTTTATAATATAAATCTAAAGATTGAATTTCCGTTAGATAAAAGTAATACAAAGTGCAAGCTTACATTTGAATGCAGTTAGAACGAGTATGTGGTTTCGCCTGAACCCATCGCATTGTGCTTAGGACTGCAGCAGCACGACAAGTTTTATATTGGCGTCTACGAATCTGAATTTGATTTAGATGAAGAGTTATACAATAACATTGTGGACGTTGAATATATGGACTTGCGATTATTCAAAAAATATGCAAACTTTATTCCAATGAACGAACCAGAAGAACTAGATTTGGATCACGTGGTGCATGAAATTAATCGTACTTTAATGAAAAATTTGTGGGCTGATACGCAAATACAGTTTGAAGATGCGGATGGACACCTGAGTATAACAGGCATGCGCGAAGATATCACAGTACAGCTGCCACTACTTGTGAATCGATTTTTTGGCTTTGATGACAATTTTATATTCAAAGCTGGCGAGTCTGCGCAACTGAGACAGGAATTAGCAAAGGAAGAAGAACGAGAAGTAGAAAAAGAACAATTTAAAGAAGACGTTGAGCCTGAACACACTGTACCAGCAAAGAGGCTTCTTGTATTATGCAGCCTTGTTGAAAACCAGTTATATGCCTCTCATTCACTGCCGTTACTGCGAGCAGTCGATATATTTAATGACTACACTAATGAGACTGTCCACAGCTTTGTCCTTATACTGTTTGTGCCATTACACAGACAACAACATCAAGTAATGAGATTCAGTTTAGTCAATGAGTACTGTTCCCTTGTGCAACTTGATGCCAATACTCAGACTATAATTGAATTGCAGTTTCGACCTCGCAATTTTTAAGCAAACAACATGCCGCCAAGTATAAAAGGCGAAGACGTGCGAATTTAGCAGTTATTCTTATTTAACCTTTGAAGTGACAACATCAAATCTTTTAAAGAGCAAGTTCTCAAATCTTATTATTGCAAACCAGTCTGAATGCATTCAAACTAGTGCTTAAATGAACATTGTTGTTTATCAATAATGCGTAGGATACTGTGCAAAAACATTTACGACACAAATTCAAGTGTAGTGGACGAAGACATTGTAAAAGATAGCTTGCTTGGTGAATACTGTGTTCTTGAACCTATTTCTGCAAATCAAAATAAAGACAGCAACAAAAGCCAAATGGGGGCAGGCGATATCATTGAAACTGCGGAACCTATCAGAAATTCATTAGCCGATTTAAGTGTCGAAGAAAATCAATATCTTGTGCCATTGAAGCAACGTAGAACCACTAAACCAACTGCCACAGGCCGTAAATGCAGAGTATCTCATTGTCGCACTTCGTGCAATAAACAGAGAAGTACATCACGTAAACCACTAGCTCGAGCCAGTCAGAGTGGAGGAGGAAGGATGGTGTACAGGCGCACTCAAGCTGGAGGATCACGGGGCAGGCGTGTTAAGAAGAGAACGCAAATTGGGGGTCGGCTGCAAAAAACCCCAGTCTCTCGTGTAAGACGAACTGTATCAAGCAGAAGTTCTACCCAGACTGGAACAGGACGTAGGCGCAATATCAGCCGACGACGATAAGTTATAAACTAATGTTTGCTGAAATTTTTGTCATTCAACATCCTGACTACCACGAAGCAGTATCAAAAGTCTATTAGCAGCTCCGCAAATCATGGAAACACAAGGCTTTTACGACAAACCGACAGTGTACGAGGGGTCCCAGAAGTCTATTCAAAGCAACCTAGTGCTTGATAAATTTCCCCTGACCAATATAAGTCATGAAGATGCACCCGAATATTACCCATATTATCCAGTGCTCAGTCCAAGAGATAATGAAAATCCCCTTATATTCGACATACTGAAATCCCTTGGAAAATACTACAACTTGAAGGAATCCCACTTGGAACTAGCTTGCCGTGTAATGCTAGCAGATGGGAAGGAGATCGCAGCTACCGACGTCGTTGCTCCGTGTTCCATGCTGTTCTATGGCCTATTCAGTAACATAGAATTCTTCCCTAATGGCCAACTCGTGAGTGACAACTCAAATCACTATGCCATTAGTTCATACTTGAAACGGGAACTTTCATCAAACCCAATTGAAAAGAAGAATGGAATGTTGGATCAGCTGTACTACCCAAACATTACTCTCGATGAATTTAAGAAAACAGACACCGGTTTTTTGGCTAGATACAATATTGCAGCACAGTCAAAACCGTTTACTATGGTAGGAAGACCCGAGTCACCATTCTTTGAACAAACGCAAATGCTGCCTGGAGAAACTGATATCCGAATTATCATGCGCAGATCTCATCCTGCCTTCTGCATTGACGCTGAAACTGAAACAAGGTCTGGGTATGCGAGCTGTCCATTCCATGTAGACATTGTTAATGCTGTACTGTACTTGAAGCGGCAGACAGTATCTCCAATGGCAATTGAGAAGCATAGACTTAATCTCAACAATGGGACTTTGAAGTATCCCTGCCTTGAACCTGAGATCAAGAACTTTGTCATTCCATCTGGAGTCAGCTCGCACTCATTGGATAACTGTATTAACGGCAGGGTGCCACAGTATATAGTTTTTGGACTTGTTGATTCTGCAGCGTACTTGGGGAAGCTGACCAAATCATTCTGCAACTTTCAACACTTTAATCTCAGCGAAATCACAGTTTTAATGAACCAAGAAGCAATAGAGTACAAGACATTGCCTATGAGTTTTAAAGATGCCTCTGGGATGGTCAAGATAATAACCTACTTGCTTTGAACACCTTGAAGAACCCTAGGAAATGGCATATCTCAGCAGAACTACACCAAAGGAAGAGTCCTGTTTGCATTGGAGCTGGTACCAACACAGACTAATGCACTGAGTGTAAATAAATCTGGTCAAGTTCAAATCCAGTTGAAATTCAGAACCCCATTGACCACGTCTGTTACAGCTATACTGTTTAGCCAGTACCAAACCGTAGTTGAGATTGACCGAAATAAACAAGTCATCATCAACCGTTAAGATGTATGTAGCAAACCATCAAGCTTTCTGCCAAAACACGTCAGACCCAAAACACCTTAGACAATTGTGCATAAAATCAAGTGTGCGAATTCAAGACTTGTCTGTTGCTAAATAGAAGCTGACTGACCAACAACAACACGCGCGTGCAGAATGAATACAGCATAGTTGGATCAATGTCTCGGAATCTTACTTGGCGGAACAAGCATCAAATACTACGTAATAGCTGCAGACGAAATAAAGATTACATTAGAAAACGCAAGAAAAGAAACCAGCAACGGGGAACTATCGTATCCAATTGCAATAATACAAAATACAGACAAGCTAGAGGGCACAGGGCGTCACTAGATATGTTACTGGATCGTTTCGAGAGAATCCTTTGAATAGATTGACTCATATGGTTTCCCAATTCAGCAATACAAAAACCTCCAGGTGCCAGGCAGATACGTTATTGCAGAAAATTGTACAGCACTGCAGAGTGGACGATCTACTGTTTGCAGAATGTATTGTTTATATTTCTTATATTCGCGTGCAATTGGTATTACATACCAAGATTTTATAAATGTATTTACATGTTCTGTACTAGTTAATGATAGAAAAGTTAAAAAGTTTGTAAATATGATCCCTATGTTAAGCAAGTGTTCTACACATAGATATAAGTTACAGTCTAATACCTGTAAAGTATGTTGTCCCGAGTTTTGTAAAAATATGTTATAGTATCCCTAGGCTTAAGATATAACAATAAGAAGTGTATATTGTAAATATATAGCAATTAAGCACCCGTTTTTGTAAACCTATTGTGTATTGTAATACATTTAAGAATAAAACATTGTCTTTTTAATGTAAAAACCACAGTTTATTGTAAAACTATAGTAATAGTAATAGTATAGTAATAAAATTGTATAAACTATATATATATATATATATATATATATTTGTATATAATATAAGTTATAAGGTAATGTTTAAGTAAAATTGTAAATAAATACACAGAGTACTATATCACATTTGTAAAATGTCTGAATAAACGTATGTTAATTGTATAAATAATAATAAAAATGTATAAAATGTAAATAGTTTAAGAATTAGTAGCAAATTGTATAAGAAATAGTTGTATAAATAATAAGCTTTTATAATATATTGTATATATTCCTTAAATATACTTGTCTTTTGTAAGTTCTGATCAGTTGTGGTTTGCACTTGACGATGGCAACATCAGATACTGTTGACTTTAAATCAATACACCCTTTTACGGCTATGCTATGTGGCCCTAGTTTTTCTGGTAAAAGTACTCTGTGTTTAGAAATTGTTAAGCGCCGTAGGTAAATAATTGGAAATAATATTAATAAAGTGTTGTATATAAGTGTACATACTGACCAACCAGAATTTTCAAGCACTGATTTCTAAGAAGATAAAGATATAACTTTAACATCTAATATTGATAATATTGAGTCACTGATTCAAGAAATAGACAGCCCATGTCTTGTTGTTTTAGACGATCATTTAAACTTTATGGAAGCGAATCATAAGGCTAGACAATTAGTTCAGAAAATATTCACAGAATTGTCTCATCATATGAATTTCAGTGTAATACTTATTCTGCAAAACGCCTTTTCTAAAGAACTGAGAACCACTAGTTTAAGTACGAAATATCTAGTTCTCTTTGACGTGCCTAGAGACCGTAGCATAATTAACCAAATTGCAAGACAAATTGCACCTAGTCGTAAGAAGTTTTTGCAAGAAGCATACGAAAAAGCATGCAGTCTACGCCAACATAGTTACTTGTTCTTGGACTTGCATCCACAGTGCCCGAACCCACATATGTTTGTACGTAATAACATTTTCCCTGTGAATAGTACTGATATATATGTATACAAATAATACTCATCATGTCGGTGGAACGAAAGCAAAAAAGTCTGTTTGAAGAAAACTTTGAATATCTAACACTATTAGCAAACTCAAAACCGAGAGAATATTCAACTTACATTAAGTGTACAACTGTTGATTTGCTTTATGTTATAGCAGAGTGTATATTCAACGTAGATAAGTTTTGCAAACATATAAATCCGCGATATTCGAATCAAATGAATAGACTTGTAAAAACTTTGGAAAAAACGGGTCTTGATAACATGGAAAAACTATACATAAGAAACAAGAACCTTGTGCGTCGAATCTTAGCAACGATATTTCATAAAGTTTACAACAGTGAAATCCGCCGTGTTACACTACTGTCAGATATAATTTGTGCTGATAAAATATACAATTCAAACAATTTCAATAGCTATGGCTACTGTTATGAAAGCAATTGAACCCAAGCTCTATGCTGAGCTTATGTAAATTCGAGAAGAGCAAAAGGCTTAGAACGTTGCTAAGCAACACCGCTGTTTGCCAGAGAATAAACTCGATTGTTACAAAGAAGTTTCAATGCACGTTGGCGGAAATTACAAAGAACCAAGTAAAAGTTCCTCCATCAGTGCTCCATCTGGCGTCGATAGGTTGAAACAACTACCAGTTCAGGAGTGGCTCAGCTACAAGCAAGTAATGTCGCAAGCTAATATAAAGAAACCACAGCTAAAATCAGTTCGGGGCCGTGGATATGCATACGTGAAAAATCGCAGCAATACAAGTGCATCAAAGAAAGTTAAATCTCGATACATATAAATAGAGCTGCCATCAATTAGACAGTGTTAGTCTACCTTGTAATGCCAAAGTGTTCAATACAAAGCTATACAATGTTTCTGCGACGTGTAGTATTCCGTTTCTGCGCACTGGCGCTTCTCCTACTTGCAACATGTTGCGACACTAAAGTGCATGCCCAACATGAAATAAATAATCCAATAGTTGAAACTAAAAGCACCGCTCCAAGCTTTGAAAGTATACCAAACATTAATGGTTTATTTACAAAGGAGAAGATAGCCCTAGAAGCAATACAGAAAACCCTCCAGCAAGACAAACCGTCATTTTCCAGTTCAGATATTACGCCATCTGCCGTGACCAAGCCCAGTTCATTCAACAAGTTGATTCTTCAAGCTTTAAAATATATGCTTGAAAATTTAAATACGCAAAACGGAATTATACTTGATGTAGTTGACAAGTACAACCAACACGAAGCAAAACCGGTAGTAAATACAACGTTTGATTTGATTAGTGAGTGCAAAATTCACCATTACGTTTAATACAAATATATATATGTATATGGTCCAAAAGATATGATGCGCATATAACACGTGTACGATTTGAAACCATTGCTAAATGTGCATTTGTTATTGTTTCTCTTTCTGCGCATGTGCAGCCATCTACGTGTCGTTTATCCTGGTCCTACTCCTCTTTGTATTTAAAATGATCAAGATTTATCGCAATGGTAAACTATGGTCCCTAGTTAAAGCAGAAGGGGTTTACTAGAAACAGGTGGCTACCACCCACCACGGATCAACTATAAGTACAGCGGCAGACTCATAGGGACCCTCACATTATCTCAAGCACTCCTCCGAACATCAACGTTTCCATTCCACTCCACAAGCCTCTAAGAACAACATTAGAACTAACGAAAAGCATCGAATCTACAACACTACTTTTTAACATGGATCAACCAGCCCTAGTACCAGACACGGCAGTTCAGTACCACGAACAACCAAACTTCCCAACTGTTCGCAAAACTGGAACTACTGACTATGTACGTATATTTAAGTGTCAAGTACATGTAATATTACATTATTTTATTTCGTAGTTATCTTATTGCATAATATAAGCTTGATTCTAATCATATTGGGTTTGTTGGTTTACAGCGCTTTGAGTGTTCCATGCATAGATGTCTGTTCGATTGCAGAACGTATGTGGCGTATCAAGCTCACGTTGAGGATATTCATCACTGTGGAGATTGCACCCGATTCTGTTCTGACAAAACCCATCATTCATGTCTGCAGCCTGGTGAGCGTCTTGCACACTATGACAACAGAAATCAAAATCTAACTGGCGGTAGAACCAGTCGTTCAGGAGCAACCTACGGACTTGATACTACGACCAGCACTATCAATAGTCCTGCAGGGCCTTCTCGCCGTACTCGTCGTTCGTCACTAATAGATCTAGATGTATTTTAAGTATCCTCAAGAGCTCATAAGGGACTAATGGTGACCTACATGCATCAACCAACTAAAGAGTTTCAAGACATTACATACGTTTTGACTGAACTATACGAGTCAATTGTGAAATTGTAACTCAAAACTTAGCTATACATATTAGTATTAAGGCTCAACCTATAATAGATGTAGCATTAGAATTAGAAACTATAGTAGAAAACGAACCAAAAAAAGAAGAACGTAGCATTAGGTTTGTGTCTAAGAATTACGATATAATGAATGAAGACGAAATTGAAAACTTTATATTTAAAAGTGCAAGTGAAGTTATACAACACTCAAATGATTTTAATAAGCACGGTACTGGTTGGACAGTTCAGCAAGTAAATTCTATTCAATTTAAAGTAGGAGTTTTAAATTCATTTTCAAATGCTGAAGCAAAGGGATATATTAAATTTCCAAAGTTAAATTATAGAAGAAACTGATACTTAAATATTAAAAACAAATGCGAAAACTGCTTAAAATTCTGTGTTGCTGCTCACACATACCGCAATGAAATCTTAGCTGGATATAAAGTTAATAAGAAGACAAACAAACCGTACACTACTCGCTGGGCCAAACAAAAACTAGAAGACCCAGACCAGTATATTTCCTATTTTTTGAAATTTGATTTTACTAATATTAATTGTCTTTTGCGTATTGGCGAAGATTTAAATAATTTTGAAATTAAAAATAATCTTGGCATTAATATTTGGAGTCACCGCGATAACGACATTGTCCCTATATGACGGTCGCGTAATTCTGAGTTAACTAAACTGTGTAATTTATTTTAAATTTATAATCAAGAAAAAGAAACCAAGACCAAATTTTACTATTTAGTTCTTATTACTGATCTTGATAAATTTATGTGTAATAGACGAACCCATAAATCTTTTTATTGCAAATTGTGTTTAAGGAGTTTTAATTCTGAAAAGAATTTACAACAGCACAGTGACAACTGTTAAGTTCGTGAAGAGAAAAAAATCATTTTTCCTGAACCATGGGAAAGAGTCAAGTTTGCAGAACCGTGGCAAACACTTCCGTACCCCTTTGTCATTGTTTCTAAGTTCTTTACGTTTGCAAATCCTATTCAAGTTTTTAAACTTGCAAAACACAACACAAAGTATACAACAGAAATTACACCTGCAGCTTATTCTTTTATTATTATCAGGCGAATGCAAGATAAAGACAACGTTGTTTCTATAGAGTATTTTGATAGGAAAGATGTAGTTAAACATTTTTTCACACGTATATTTTACTGGGCAAACAGGTTACTTACACATATTAGAGAAACAAATAACAAAGTAAAACCAACAAAAAGTGTAAGAGTACAGTTTGAACAAGCTACGCACTGCCACCTGTGCAAGCGCGAATTTAGTAAAAAAACCAAGACGATCAGGACCTTCCACCATAACCACGACCATGGTAATTTTAAGTTTGCTGCATGTAGTCGTTGTAACCTATATATTAAATACAAGCACGAGATCCCACCTATTTCGCACTACGGAGGTGCTTTTGATTATTACCTTTTAATAAATGCAATAAAAACTAATATGTTTTCGTCCAAAAACGTAAAAGCTCTTGCAAAATCTCCAAAAGAATTTATTGCAATAACAATAATTGCAAAAGATACGTGGCTTCCTAATTTAAATTTAGAATATCCCTCTGAAAATTCAAAACAACCCAACTATACTGGCAAATCTTTTGCTTTAAAAGTTAAAATACGTTTTATGGATGCCAATTTATTTTTTGACTCTGATTTATTTGAACTTGTAGATTCACTTAACGCAAAAACCTCCCAGTCACTTAAAATAGCACAGCAGTGTATATATAAATTTTTACCTACACAAAGCCATGATTCTTTTGCAAAAAAACTTAAAGTATCAAAACCGTGCCATGACGATCTTGTGCTATTAAAAAAACCTGTTTGTTTTCCTATCTTGTCTCTTACTAAAAATACAAGTTTTGATATTCCTATTCCTACAAGATCTTGTTTTCGAAAATCTTTACTTGATGATATGCCAATACCCGACAGTTAATGGGAGCTTGTTTAAAACATCTGTGCAAAATTCAACTTATTTACATTAGCTGATTACATGCGTTTCACTTGTTTGTTAGATACAGTATTACTTGCTGGAGTTTGGCAAAATTTTAGAAAATATGGAATGGAAACATATGAAATGGATCCTACCTATTCTTTGACTTTGCCAAGCTTCTCATGGCAATGCTTTTAAAAGCATTCAAAAGCTGAAATAGATTACATAAGAGATCACAGGGTATATGAAATTGCCAAAAATGGAATAAGGGGAGGTCAATGTATATTTGCAAAGAAACATGTGACTGCTAATCACGAACGTTGTCCGGGTGGGTTAGATACATCACAGCCACGACGACACATACTTTCACTAGACATCAATTGTTTATATCCACATAGTATGAAGTCACTAATGCCAAGGTCTGATTACGAGTACGTGGAAACAAAAGATCTTATAAACATTGACTGGTCTGACTCCGAATTAGGAAGTATGGAAGGAAGCTATGGGTATGTACTGGTTTGTGACTTGCAATACCCAGAGCATTTACATGATCGCGACGCAAACTTGCCTCTTGCCATGGAACAGAGAGTAATAAAGCTTGAAGAAATGCCGAGCCAGTTAAATTTAAAATACCGCAAAAACGCTTTAATTAAACATTTCATATCCCGCCCGAGACTTATGTTAACTCTTTATGACAAATTAAATTACACAGTTCATTTTAAGGAATTGCGCTACTATCTTTTAAAGGGAATGGTACTTTTAAAAATACACTGTGGTGTGAGATTCAAACAGCAACGTTACTTCAAATCATATATAGATGCCAATTTAGAAAGACGCAAGCAAGCAAAAACCCCTTTTGAAAACAAATTACTTAAGTTCCAATCCAATGTTTTGTATGGCAAGACTTTAAAAATAGTTAAAGATTTTGTTAAAACCAGTATTTGCACCAGTACCGCCCATGCTGAAAAACTACTTGCATCACCACGATGTAAAGATTTTGATGGTTTGTCTGATTGTTCAAGTATAATTACGCAATATTTTAGGAGGTATCGTGCAGATGACTTGTCACTCACAGGACTGGCAATTTTAGCCAATGCAAAAGTTAACTTCTATGAAAAGTTTGATATGCTGTGTCGAATATTCCAGAATAGAGCTTACTTGGATTATTCAGATACTAACGGATATGAGTTAGATATATTAGATCCCTTAAATACTTTGTGGGATGATATAGTTAGTGCACGTGCAGAATTTGATTTCAGCAAAATTCTACGAAATCACGAGTTTTTTAAGCGCTACGAAAATCAATATCCAGAGTTGTATTTTCTGAATAAAGACGAGAGTGGCAAAATAAGAATACAGAGCTTAGATGTATCAGAATTCATTACACTTAAGCCTAAAATGTATAGCATGTTATATTCGAATAGTAGTGAACAACAAAAATGCAGAGGTGTTCCGGCTATTGCGTTACGCCAATGCAGGCACGACAAGTATAAACAAATGCTTAAAACAGACAAGCCGTGTAATATTATTGTAAATTCTATACGATCTGTAAATCATAACATGTACGTAGTGAGTGTAAATAGATTAGCATTTAACACATTAGATATATCACGGGTATTTTTAGACCCCAATGATTGTAATTTTAGTTTGCCCTTTGGCCATAAAGATTTGTTAAATGAGTGAATATATTATTCTGTAATAGTTGTATATTTATAGTATTATAATAATGTAACCTAGATATATAATGTATATACTGTTAAGTATACCTTTGAATAATCAAATGTTCTGTATTTGTAAGACTTGTGTATTTTAATTGTTTAGTATATAAGCAACCCAGCTGTTTAATGTCAATGTTATTTGTGAACTACATATATTTATTAAATACTAAGCTCTAGCTTGTAAGAAGTGTATTTATTTATAGCATAGTGTAGATGTAACCTAGATTTATAATGTATTTACTGTTAAGTATACAGTTGAATAATTAAGTGTTCTGTATTTGTAAGACTTGTGTATTTCAATTGTTTAGTATATAAGCAACCCAGCTGTTTAATGTCAACTTTATTTGTGAACTACATATATTTATTAAATACTAAGCTCTAGCTTGTAAGAAGTGTATATATATTTAGTGTAGTGTAAATGTAACCTAGATTTATAATGTATATACTGTTAAGTATACCTTTGAATAATTAAATGTTCTGTATTTGTAAGACTTGTGTATTTCAATTGTTGAGTATATAAGCAACCTAGCTGTTTAATGTCAATGTTATTTGTGAACTACAATTATTTATAAAATACTAAGCTCTAGCTCGTAAGAAGTGTATATATATTTAGTGTAGTGTAGATGTAACCTAGATATATAATGTATATACTGTTAAGTATACCGTTGAATAATTAAATGTCCTGTATTTCATGTATATAAATGTTGTATAAATTAAAATAAATTTAAAAACATTGTAATTTTGTATATAAACCTGCCTGTGTACTGATACAGCCCATACATAATTTGATTGGCCTATATGATGCATCTTATTATATGGCGCTGCACACATGCTTACATCGCTGTCTCAATTTGCATTAGATTTAGCACACCTTGGCAAAAACGCAAATAATTCGCAACACTTACTATGCAATAACTCTCCTTCTTCTTCTTTGTCTCATTGAATTGCATCTTATTACTTCAAATCGCATTATACATTACGGATTTATTTATTTATTACGCACCTACCTACCTACCTACCTTTCTCTATTGCCCGGATCCTAGCCTCCCCAGCCTCCCACCCTCCCAGCCTCCAGCCTCCCAGCATCCCTTCATCTCAATCTGAAGACGTACTCCCCTCTTTCTTCTTTACTTTCTCCCGTTTAAACACAACCAATAAACCAAATAAAACCAGAACCTAGTTAATGCGTGTAGTAATGATAGTGCTTCAATTGGCTTGATTGTATTCATATTAGTGAATACTAAATACTTATGTACGAAGGAATTGGTTTTATATGCAACAATTTGCTTGCATACAAAAATCACCATTTAGATTTTATTAATGGTTTTCTTTGGCAAAGAAAAATGATAATAAAAATGTTTTAGAAAAGTGCAAAATTTTCTATTTACTTTTCCAAAAAGTGTATAATGCTCTATTTACATGGTTTTTGTAAAAGTGCAAAACTTTCTTTTTACTTTTATAAAAAGTGTATAATGCTCTATTTACATGGTTTTTGTAAAAGTGCAAAATTTTCTATTTACATGTTTTTGAAAAGTCAAAATCTTGTTATTACATATTTTTTAAAACTGAAAAATATATCATTTACATGTTTGAGAAAGTTCAAGCAGCGGGTACTGCCTGTGTTTGCCGCATTATCCGGCCCTGCTGATGTATGTGATGCCTAATGTTGAATATGATAAGTGCGATCACTACGGTTGACCTCTAAAATAAGCTTAAACCTATAACTATAGTTCTTACGTACTTTTTTACACACAAGGCCGGATAATGTGGCCCGCGCGGGCAGCAGCCCCAGATGCTTGAATTATCAAATTCATAAAAATGGAAAATTTTAAACCTTTCAAAAGCATGCTAATAAAATCTTTTGCACAATTAAAAAAACGTGTAATTAGAAAAATTAACACTTTTCATAAAAACATGTAAATAGAACATTTTGAACGTTTCAAAAAACACGTAAAGAACATTTTGCACTTTTCATAAAACATGTAAATAAAACATTTTGCAGTTTTCAGAATTCAGCAAATTAAACGTTTTAAACGATTCTAAAAATGGTAAATACAACATTTTGGTTTACCAAAGAAAAATTTTTAAAATTAAGAAGGTACTTAACTACTTCTGCCTTAAATCCAATTTCTTCGTCTGGCGCCCGCCGCGCACTACCACGCTACCTTTACAATTATTTCCATCAATTGATAAGCAAATGCATATAAATATCATGCATGCGTTATAAAATTGCAATTAGTAGAATATTAGATTAATTGACTGTGTGAAGTATTTCTTGAGAAACAGATCGAGACCTCATCACGGATTTTATTGACGAAGAAAATGAAGTCATACTTTTAATGAGGTACCTCTAATAGTACGCGGCGGGTTGGAATTTGGAACTCGAGTTTGAATGGTACGCGGGCGTACACATACAGAAAATACAGTAAATCTAAATGTTAAAGTTTAATTAAATACTTTTTAAAGAAAAAACTGTACATCTTTGCACTAAATGGGAAGATTTAGAATGTTTCAACCACTCTCAACACGAGCTTTAGTATAAGGCATCCTAATTAGTTGAAACAATACAATATTATTACAAACCCAAAAGATGATATATTTTCCAAAAAATCAAATACATTTTTGTACCAAAAATCCCATATAACTCGCAAAATACTAGAATTGTATACATGTTAATGCATAGTGTAATGATTTCACATGTGAATTTCATTATTAGTTAGAATCCTTGTGCTGTGTAGTTTTACAACTCTTAGGAAATTCGTCGCTGCCGGACGATATAGAAGCTTAAACGCAGCGGCTTTTGTGTATTCATGATTATGTAAACTTGTACAAGAGAACACAATTTAAGCCTATTGTTTTAAACCTGGCTTATGAAACACCCTATATAAATAAAAGTAAATAAAATAATTATATTAGGAAATATAAGTTGGTGTCATTTTACTTTGAACTCTGTAAAGAATAAATAGGTCATATTGATTTTTGCAACAGCTTGAATTCTCTTAATTAAAAAATTTTATTTGCCTATAGTTTTAGGCTGAATCCAAAGCATATAATTTTATAACTTTACTAAATTGATTCAGAAGAAATAATTATAAACAGCAATTCAAAATACTATGTTACATATGTTTTATCGTCTTTAAAGAACCAAAATGAGCCATATACGTTTTTAGCTAAAAACAAAATGCACTATCTAAAGAAAAAAATAAAATACCAGGTTAATCAAAGCATGTAAATAGATTTTAGTACTTTTTTTAAAAACATTAGTAAATACAATATTTTGGACTTTTAAGAAACGAGTAAATATAATATTTTGAAATTTTCAAAAACATGTAAATAGAATATTTTTCAATTTAAAAAAACATGTAAATATTAAATTTTACTTAAAAAACACAATTAGGACATTTATACTTCCAAAAAACAATGTAAATAGAATACTTCGAAATTTTTAAAAACCACAAAAATTTAATATTTAGCATTTAAAAAAACAAGTAAGTCAAATAGAAATAATTAAACATAATTAGAACATTTAGACCATTTTAAAACAAGTAAATAGAACAGTTTGCTCATTTTAAAAACTCGTGACTAGCATTGTAAGTGTGACCACATGATTTAGGAAAACCTTGTTAATTACATAATTTGAACTAATTTTAAACAATGATATGTCTTGTGACCACATTATCTTAGGAAACTTTGTTAATTTCATAATTTCAACTGATTTTAAACAATAATATGCCTTATGCTAGGTAAAATGTATAATTTAATATTTGTCTGCAAATATACGAGTCTCCGAATCCGTCTGTAAGTTCAAGCGTATATATTAGACATTATTAACAATCCAAATAAAGGATTGTGTATAGTTTTATAGGTTAATATTCACAGGATTTGAGAAATCCCTGGATAAATATTACAAGTGACATTAATTTGGCTCCAACGTAGATAAATTTACAAACCTATAACAGGTCTTTATTTAGGCGTCTACAAGATCTAAGGGATCTTTAGAACAATCACAGAGCTTCAAAAGAGCCTTGATTATCTCGATATGTCCCGTTACATTATAAAGACATTATCCTTAAGTCCTGTTGCTTAGGGACGTGAACACCAACAAAGAAAAAACCTCCTCTTGGCGTCTTGTGAGTAAAATCTGATAAGTGGAACCGGTGACACAAACCAGACAGAGCTAGAAATTCAGATTACATTAAATAATAAAATATTTATAGAAGGAGATGCGAAAGATTAGGGGATTCTGTTTTTCTGTGTTTCACATACAAGTTTTATTTTAATTCACTCTAAAAAAATTTTAAATTTTCTATACAATTTAGCGATACAATAATTCTTTAATAAAAAGTATCCAATATTGTAAATAATTAATTCACCTGCGCGCTTGCGTCTAAATCATTGAGTTGCAATACCGTGCGAACACTTTTTAGCTGCACCATAAAGTATCGAGCAAGCTGCTCGAATATAAATCTGAACAATTGGTTATTTATATAAGATCATACCCCGAAATCAAAAAAAGAGATTCGATAGAATAAAGTTTCAATCAAGCTCAGCAAGGGCACCCTGTGAGTATTAAACACTAGGCACCATTTAGCTATATGAACTGTAACGTGCATTAAAATTCAGAACCTACAGTAGTCACCTTTCCGGTGGTTTGATTTGAACACAGTGACAAAGCAACCTGTGAGCCGAAATTCAAGGTACCTGGTCTGGCAGCCTCTTCGACACAAGAAAACAAGGCAAACTGAGTAAACCCTCCCACTGTACTACAAAACAAGGCATATTGCGCATTACATCCTTTGGTTTTCAGTCTAATGATCTCCTCTGTTCTGTCTCTTTAACCTGGTTTTATTTTAAGCTATTTTTCGCTCGTCAGAAACGTAAGCGCGTTGCACAAAATAAAATAATATTTATTCGAGACCATTTAAGGACAAATAAGGTAACAAACTGGTGCTTTAAAACCAGGGATCTTTTCTCTCACAATTTATTTCGTTAAAGTTGTGTAAATGCAAAAACTAAGAGTTCTCGCGCAATCCTACTTTTTTTTTTAAATTTTTCCTTACTTACC
This sequence comes from Dicyrtomina minuta, assembly GCA_949802685.1. Taxonomy (NCBI): domain Eukaryota; kingdom Metazoa; phylum Arthropoda; class Collembola; order Symphypleona; family Dicyrtomidae; genus Dicyrtomina; species Dicyrtomina minuta. The sequence continues at coordinate 12,701,219 of OX461808.1, read as the reverse complement.
TTATTGATGATAGATTAAAACCTGGTTGGTTAATGTTTCAAATTCGAAGGAAAAGAGTAGACAGATAGAAATTGTAGTAAGCGCGTGGTGTATTTTTAATTTCAAACTATGAGTTTATTACTAAAAGCATTGTTGTGTTATTATCCAGGATGTTGTTTTATGATGAAAACTGTAAAGGAAGTAGATATACACTATAAAGATTCACATTAGTGTGGTTTTTGTAACTCAGCGTATGCATATTATGAAACCTATATTGCGTCGCGCATAGATAAAATTATTTATTTATTTAGACTAAAAATTTAGATTAACTATAAGGTGAAATCGGTAGAAAGAGTTACAGTATCAGTGGATGGCCTTTCGTGCAACTTGCCTAGAAGATTAGCAAAGGAGTTTTTAATAGTATCAATGGTAGCAAAATAAACGCTGCTTTAACGCAATTATGTAAAGAGGATAAAAATAGAATCCTCTTACCTTATCTGATATTTAAAATTAATAATGAGCGAGGTACCAGAGAATTTAAGCTGAACCCAGATTTCATTTGCAAGAAGTCATGGATTAAAGGGTACATACAGTATGTAGATAGAACTTTATGTCACAAATTGTTATGTGAGCATGGCAAAGTTGTATTCTGACCTCAATAGGCAGAATAAGAATATTCAGTATTTTAGACCCTTTATAAGTATAGTAAAACAAAAGCCATACCCTTGAGCATAAAGGTTTTGACTCCTTAAATGGACTTATGAAGCAGGATTAGGTAGTTAGTTGCAGTACCCTCGGAAAGAACGTTGAGGTACAAAAGCGTTAGAATAAACTTTGTTTGGCATCTTGCTACAAAGTTCACAATCTCTGGGTACTAAAAATAAATGGTTTTGCTCAAACCTTTTTATTAAAGCTTAGAAACTTCACAAGATAGAGTGTAGGCAGTCGTAACTTTTTCGATAAGATATCAATAAATGTCAAGCTACTTAGTGTCCAGTTAAAACAAAATGTACCGTGCCTCGCTGTGTACTTCGTTTGATTTAACATAGAGATTAACTTGTAAATTAATTTTTCTTAAGGACCACAAGGGACATAAAATTCCGTTGGATTAAATAGACCTGTAAACCTTCCATATAAAGTTGTTGTTTTAGAATAGTTCTTTTAATAGCAAGTTTCCTGGCTTTAAAATAAATTCCAATCATTACCAACCTGATGCAGTTTTTACATAAAATATTTTTGTTTACGTAGAATGAAAGTAAATTTTAATTTTGTTAATTGGCTTAGAGATTGCAGGGATGAAAGTCCTATAAAGCAAGAAACACGAAACCAGAATAGAATAAATTACTAAAAAGAATAATATAAAATCAGATAAATGACTTGTACTGTGATTTAGGAAAAGAACAGTCTGACAAATAAACAGTCCAGCTACAATATGTATATGTAATTTGAACCTCATAAACAGAATGCAGTCTTGTGTTGTCACTTTTCTTTAAAACAAGAAAATGTCCTTAAAATAGATGACTATGTACTAATCACCTCGTTTGACTCTATAACAAGTGAGTAAAATAAGGACAGGTGCGACCACAAACCAAGAATCGAGTATGCAAGCACTAACAGATGCTATAATAAAAGCTTCTATGTGAATAGGTATCTCAAATACAGATATGATGAAAACAAAGGAAAATAGTATGTCTGTTTCAAATGCAACTGAATAAGAAAACTAACAGCTGGTGTAATGTATGGTAAAAACAACAGTTGATATTAAAAGGTAACGTATATTTATTCAAAGACAAGTAAAAGGATTATGTCTGCAGATCTATCCAGCAGACTGTGTTAAGTTTAGTTACAATACATTAGTAAGTAAAGACACATTTCTTTTGTCTAAAAATAATAATAACAGCATAGACGGTATACAATCCTTTGATTAATTAAAGAAATAGTAACAAAACAATATATATACAATTATTGTAAATTGAAATAAAATACTGTTTAATCTAAAAACAACGTGAATCGCTACGACGAAAAAATGAATTATGCGAGGTTGTACATTTAATGAATAAATTATATATATACCATGACAAAACATGTAATAAAATTGATACTTGCCAGGTGCAGAAGAGCAATGGTAAAATAGAAACATGTAATTTGAACTAAAAGGCGAACCAAGTTTCTGGATTAAAAAGATTTAAAACAAACTTGAGAATATGGGTCAAGATAGTTCCAGATTCCCCCAATGCGTCCTGAGTTTAATAGGTACAGGAGCATTCACGTATGACGATAAGTGTTCTGAGCCTTGAATGAAGTGAAGAAATGTGTATCATGACATAGGGGCAGCAAGTTGATAATGGCATACTTATTTTAAGTGTCAACATCCTGGAAGTTTATTTCTGCGAACGTCCTCTCTTCATAATCCTTGAGCTTTTCTAAGTCCTTTTTCTACAAACACAATGATAGAATTTAATGTAGTTGGAGTCACCAAGTAATACATTTTGGTGGACGGTAATCACAAAAATACCTGTTATGATATTAAATCCGAACCGTTTGACATTGATTTTACCCAAGATTAGAAAAAATAAAGAAGAAGTATAAATCAATGGCTTTTAACTAGGGATAACAAAGATAACTATAGAATAGACACAAAAAATTTTAAAGCCTCATACTGTAATGACAGCAAGGTCTATTATGCGTTCCAGCCAGTCCGGTTGATTTTCTCAATAGCACACAATGGGCACCCGTAGAATGGCAGGTTGTATTTGCGAACGACATGAAACTCTTTGAACTCGTCACCTTCCCCATTCCCATAGATAAAAAATCTCAGAGTTTTCCCAGCTAGTGACGAAATCCCTTCTGATAATGACCTAAATACGGGTCTTGGATCTGAAAAATAAATTGTGGTAGACAAAACCTCCCAACTCAAATGCCGCTGCTGAGTGCGTAACTTAGTAGTTAGGTAGTAACTAGCCATGTAAAGAACTTTAAGGCAAGGATCTTCAATACCTTGATTTAAATTTACAATTTAAATTTAGCGCACAAATGAAATTTGTTTTCCAAAAAAAAATTATAAACACCAAAATCTAGACAGAATTCTAAAGCCTCTGATGGTAGTTTTTTTCTGTCCTTTGTCAAATTGCTAACTGGAAACACAAGCCTAAAAGGAATGGATTGTTACTAATCGGTACAGTAATTGTGCTCACTGTAAAACATTGAACTTTGGTCTTTTAATTACAAAAGGCTTAATAAATTTGTCACACACTTGAGTTGAAACTTAAAGTCCAAAGTAGTGGAGAAGGAACTTAGTTTAACATCAAATATTAAAGGCACAAAAAATAGAATCTCTCATATCCAAACATAAAATGATGGTGCATTACATGTATAGAGAAGAATGCTAGGATTTTAATACTACACAATTTGTTTTAGGAACATTTCTCTACAATTTTTATACGATTTTGACAATACACAACCACCCAAGTTACCTATTACGTTTACTATATGTATGTGTTTCGGGCTATATATCAGTATTAAACATTTAGGTTCAAATATTACAGACGATGAACTGCCTTATTTCTGAAAAGTAAGCAAGTACAGAAATAGAAGACAATTAAAATGTTTATTGAACGCAGTACATATATATTTTACAAGACTAAGTAGTCCTTACATGCATTAGTCCATGTAGCTTGATATACCTTTTAGTACCAATAACCGACCAGTATATATAGGTACACGTGAAAAAGTCTTTAGCGTCTAACTGGATTATACTAGACATAGAAATAAAAAAAAGAGACCAAACAATAGAAAAAGGCACTTGCATACATTTAAAATTCAATATTGTTTGACACAAGCCAGAACCTTGACCAATATAGACATCCTCTCCCTGCATTTAAGTAAAACATATGAACTTATAATTGTGACACTAAATTTAAAATTTCAAAGCAGACTCAATTCGACATTCTTATGGATTTTAAATAAAATTTTTTGGAGGTTAAATTAAATCAAAAAAAAAATAAAAAAAAATATTTTTTAAGAACAATAATGTTAAACTGATATAAATAACACACCATTTTCGATCAATTAGGAGATACATTTAAATGCTCAATTTATCGTTAGTAAAGTAAATTTTGCAACAACCATCAAACTACTTCATATCATGATACTAAACACAATATTAAAATTCAGAAAATTTAATTATTTGATGATATAGTTTTCTTAAGACAAGAAGGGAAATTACGATTGTCATACCACATAAAATAAAATTTGAAACTAATATAAAAAAAGTTGATTTGTTTTTTTTCTGAGGTTTTATCTCTCTTTCCCCCTAATTCCTCTTTCTAGTATATTCAGTTAATATAGGCGTACTTTGTTTTGCGCAACAAAAAATTGTGATCTTTGCGAATAATAGCATTAATCATAACCTGTTGTGTGAATAGTAACTTTTTGCTAATTGAGACAAACTAAAAAAGACTACTGGATTTTAGCAAGACCTTAGTAGTAGAATTACTTGCAGCGCTGGCATTACCAGTATTGCTAGAAGTTGCTGATTCGGAAGTTTCTATGGTACAATCTTTTTGCACAGTTGTAGCGTTCACATTTCTGCCAAGAATAAGTGAGTCTTGTGAAGAGTCTCTACCAAATAAGCGGGTGTAGTCAAAGGTCAGTTCTACAATCATGGTTTCCACAGAACCAATAGCTTTTGAAACATTTCTGACACTGCCTTTAACTGGAAAAATCAAAACAGCTATAGTTTTTTAACCACTAGATATGTCAGCATCAACGGAAAGAGGAAATGAAACAAAAACAATATTTTGTATGACGTAAATACCTGTATTGTGGATGCCAATATCATCTCGACAAACATTATGAGATACTTCAGAGTTTTACTGGAAACTCGTATCACGATGCGGGATAGTCTTAACATCTTCTGCGACTCTAAAGTTACTGCAGACCTGTTGAGCATGAATCTCGGTGTCTTTCACATCGCTGTGAATTTGTCTTCAATTTCTAGGACGACTAAATTCTTGAGCTTAATTTAAAGAAATTTAGAAGTCACAGCGCATCTTCTTGGAACATGATTCTTTATCTACAGGTAGAACAGTGTTGATATTGGGATCTAAAAAATGAGGTTTAAGGGTGACATTAACCTGAAAGCAAGTAGAAAAAAGTTGAGAGTTGCTTTCACTGCTATTTGTAGTAAAGTTTCTAGAACTTCTACAAGCCCGTAAAAGCTCTGAAATCTCTGAAGTTGAGGCTTTACTCAAACCGGGTCTCTGCGCTTTCAAAAGACATGTTGCAAGGTGTCGACTGAAGTTGCCTTTTCAAATGCACATTCCACAATAAGAAGAAATCGTTTGATAAGACTGTAAAACATGCCAATTTTTCTGATAGTCTTCAAGTTCGACGGAAAGAATCAAACTGGGCAAAAGACATTGCTCACATTGAACTGCAATATGCTGATGAGTATTTGTGACATGGCTGCGATAATGGTCAGACCCTATTATGAACTGCTTTTGACCACGCTGTTTTGGGCAGTAGAAGCAAGCTGAATAATAATCAAATTAAAACGCACAACTAAAGTAATTAAATTGTTTCTTTGGTTTTCTATACGAGAACCGTTTGAAGTTTAAGAAACCTGTAAGGCAAAACTAAAAGCTATCTAAGATTGTAGATAAATTGTGTTAACGACTCACCTGCTGATTGCAGATCCAGCATAGTAGGAGGCAAATCGAATTCAATCAAAATGTCGTCTTTTTGAATTAATGGTAGGTCGTTTATACATTTAGACATTTCGGCTTGGGTCAGGACATCAACTTCGGTCATCGGGAAAGCAGTTACTTCCAATAGGGTGGCTTTGTCTAAGTAAATATCAACACCCATATCCTGTTCCGCAGCCCAATCTAAATCCTGTTGGGTAAACTTTGAAATTTGCAAAAAATGACATGTTCCTGGAATATTATGGGGTAGCCGTAAAACGTTAAGCGTAAAATGTTTATTTAGTTTTAACATAAAATTGCAATGTTCCGCATATTGTTTTTGAATGCACAATGTCATGAAAAAGTAGTCGCTGTTGAGGAAATTTTCTTCACAAGGATCTAAAAGGCAGGCTCGATAGTAGTTTAGCATAATCGATGCCTAATTCCAGTATAAATGAACATGAACCGGTTTTTGTTGTAAGTATACGTGCAAATACCAAATAGAGTCAGTACGTCGGAGCTTACTACGATCACTGGGTTGCTGTGATTTTTTGCAACAGCAAAAACTGCAGGAGCATTGAGATTTTTAAATTTCACATGGAAAGGATAGTAACTTGCAATATAATCGCTTGTTTGATTAGTTAGATCCTTAACCAAGTTATTAATTAAATTTTGGCATGGCGTGACAGATTTAAGAGTATTGCCAGTGACTGTAATATGACCTTCAGGTGCAACAGACTCCACAACCTTAAGTTATCTGTTTGGCAAGTCCTCAACAACCATTTTAGCAATATTCTCACGCACTTTTTTCCATAAATCTTGAAAACCTTACTGCTGAGGTCTTTGAGAAACAAATATATACTATACATATAAAATAAACATATTCTATTTACCCAAGCCTAAGCAAAGGAAAGAACAAGAGACTCAAGTGATTAAAGGAACAATTACAATTATAAAAAATTAGAAACAAAACAAAACGATCTAAACGAATATATATTATTAACTTACTCAACCTCCATAAAAACGATGTTGTGAATAATCCAAGTCCGATAAGGCCTAATCACCATTATTCTTTTAAAATCAGTAATGGAATGGAATGCATGACGCTTAGTAACTATCGGACTTGAAAAACCTGGTTCTTGATGCTCCAACTTCACAACGTATTCTAGAAAGGCTCTTTCAATAGATTTAATGTTAAGCTAAAAATACAAACAAATGCATAATTAAACAAAACAATTTCCTTTATTCAGGACTTAAATAATTCATTATTTGAATTATTGGACGAATGCCAGAATTTCCTAGCTAACGTCAATAGCTTTTGATTTTAGAGTAAAATATTCAAGTGAATTTTATATAAGAAATAAAATAAATTGTATATTTGTATTGCAAAAACAGATTTTACCTTAATGCTCTCCTTTCAGTCATAATCCTGACAAATGCGGGATGGTATGGGTCTTTAGGAACGTCTGAAACTCTGTCAAATATCACTGTTATTATTTTTCTTATAGATAATAATACGCAGTATAAGGACACTTGTAAAATTTCATAAATTGGAAAAAGGTGTGCAGTAAAACACCCGAAAATAAAATACATTCACTAATATTACTTATCTTTGTTTCCCTCCAAATATTTGACCAGAGAGCGAAGTAGCTCACAAAACTAGCCGATCTATAGCCCAATGAGGCGGCCCCTGTAGCAAAGTGGTTACACGAACTACACGTAACGCGAAGTAGTTGAGGTCGAATCTGAGATGGAGTACATTATTTTTGTGCCCCCTCTCTCAGACGTACTCGATGAATGGCCCTCGTGCCCGCCTACGGTGGGGCCGTGCGGGGTAGAGGAGCTTGCAGAGGAGGAGGACTAGGGGAGGAGCGCGGGAGGCAGTCAGACGACGTGAGGGGATACTTTGCCTGAAACCATACCACCCTGGGGACAGTAAGCCTGCAGACAAGTACTTTCAACGCAACCTCAAGATTCCAATAATTGGTCCCAATCGCTTACTCTACCTCATAGTTTGAATTGATAAGTTATTAGAATAGTTGCATACAATTATTAATTTGAATTTGAATTGTTAAAATTAAGAAAAGCTTGTAAGGGTCTTGTGTGGTTGTTATCTGACTATCTCGTTGAGTCAAGTAGACGGTGGCATGAACCAACTCTGTAGAACATCAGTACCTACTCTAAAACATATGAAACGAAATCCAAAGGGGAAGCAAAGGTTAGCCGAGGCTTAAACCCAAGCTGTAGATCCTGAGGTTGTGTCACTGAGAGTAGTGTAGTGGGTGTCCACAGTTGGGTAAGAATGCTCGGCTACTTAGAAGAGATAGGAAAGATATCAACACAACACACATTTCCTAATGAACTGTCTGTAAGAGCATTTGCTGATAATCGGACGTTAAATAAAGTTTTTTTTTATAGCCCAATGAGCTATAATCCGCCTAGCACAGTACTGCATTCTATGCCTACTAAACTTAAACTCAGCTAGAAGGTATTGAAAGAGGATACAATTGAAGTGAACGAGGACTCTAAAACCCACAAAAATTTACGCTGTGTGCTATAGCTCAATTAAGCACAGTATAGCACTATCTGTGGAGGTATTAAAAGAAGCGAAGGGAGAATGCAACTTGAAGCTCTTATAATGGAAAACTAATACGTGCTTTTCGAGCTGTAGTCAAATCACAAATATTCTGTTCATCGTGGTTATAATTTAAAGTAACTCTAACAAGTTCAGAGGGTCGTGAAGTACAAGCTATTATTATAAAAGCGGCATATCTTATAATTTTACAAATAGTGATAGGATAAAGTCTGCTTGATCTAATATTTTTCAAAGGCTGTTGCATTGAATGATGTAGTTTTGTCCCTTTCTGTCAGTAAATCTAATAAAAACACTCAAAATACTTTAGTCTCTTTGTATTAGAGTACTTATGAACGATGTTTGTATTACTTGACTCAAAGAGCATACTAATTCACTAAATATAAACGGCAGCAGTAAAAAAACGAACAATGAAGACTCAGCGAAACGTTAAAACAAACTAGGACTAATAAAAAAGCAAGCTCATGACTTGCGAGACAGTGTAAGTGTTGAATCATCAGGATTGACTTTTCAGCTACGCAAGACAATAAAAATGCAGCAGCACCAAATAACTGTGCTCAACAATATAATCCTTTAACAGTGTCGACTAAATTCATCACCACCTAATACAAATCCACATACCTCTTGACGTCAGTCCAACTGATATGCAAAATCCCACCGGCCACATTATACCACTACAAGCTGACATCGTTCCCATGCTTGAACCAACATGTCTCTCTTCTACGTCTCATTCTTGTTTTCATATCCCCAAAATTCTTGTTTTCACCAAAAAACAAAAGTGATGCTACTGTTTTTTTGAACGTCAGTGCCTCTTTATACGTGCCTTGTACAAGGAAACCTCCAAGTTCCTTTTTTTGTCATATGGTAACTTCTACAACATTATTCTAGAATCAAACAAAAAAAATGATAAGTAATGTTCCAGATATAATCTTACCTCAATACTAACTATGTCTAAGTATTACTGTGTTATGTTAACATTCAAGACCCTGCCAAACTTTTTACAGCTTAAGTACTCATGTGGGGACCACATGGCTGGGATGGAAAGTAATGTTACCATATGATTTTAGACAACCTTGGTAATTACATAATTTGAACTAATTTTTAACAATAATATGCCTTGTGACCACATGATCTTAGCAAACTTTGTTAATTACATAATTTTAACTGATTTTAAACAATATTATGCCATAAGCTAAGTAAAATGTGTGATTTAATATTTGTCTGTGAATTTACGAGTTTTCGCATTCGTCTTAAAGTTTATGCGTATAAATTATGCATTATTTACAATCTAAATAAAGGATTAGGTATAGTTTTAATAGTTTGTATTCACGGAATTCAAAAAATCGCTGGATAACTATAACAGATGACATTGAATAGGTTTCAACGTGGATAAATTTACAAACCTAGAACGGGTTTTAAATTTAGGCGTCCACAAGATCTAAGGGATTTTTGGAACAATCACAGAGTTGTAAAAGAGCCTTGATTATACATATATGTCCCGTTACAATATATGTAAATTATTCTCAAGTCCTGTTGCTCAGGGACTTAACTTCGAACAAAGAAAAGTCCCTTGCTTGGCGTCTTGTGAGTGAAATCTGATTGGTAGAACCGGTAAAACAAACAGGACAAAGCTAGGGCTCAAAATTACAATAAATGATAATATATATAAAAGGAAATGCAGGAGACTAGGGGAGTCCGATTTTTCGTCTTTTACATGAAGGTTTGATTTTAATTTACTCTGAAGATTTTTTAAATTTTCTATACAATTCAGCGATACAATAATTTTTTAATAAAAAGTATCCACTATTGTGAATAATTAATTCACCTGCGCACTTGCGTCCACATCATTTAGTTGCAATAAAAGGGATTTATATAAATGTCGTGCTCAAAGATTGATGATCTACATTTATAATAAACTATAGTTAAAATTAGCTACGTCAAAAAAACAATAATGTTTAAAATCTAAATCACGAGTTTTGGAAATTTTCAAAATCTTCAATGTCCTTTATTTTTGAAATTGCTAAGTGTTCTATTCAAATAATGCTATTATTAGATGCAAAATAATTTATTTTAAAACTGCAAAAAGTTGTAGCTCCATGATTTTGAAAATTGCACTCTATTCCTTCGATTTTTAAAATTGCAAAATTTTCTATCTACCATACACATCTGTTTTTGAAACTTGCCAAATATTCTATATCCTTGGCTTTGAAAATTACAAAATGTTCTGTTTTCAAAATTTTGAAAATGGCAAAAGGTTCTATTCACAAATACAATATGTTTTTCAAGTTAAAAATGTTACATTTTAATGCTTTCGGGTTTATAATACTTAAATTTTTCTGGTTATTAGTCAATTTTGTTTGTACCGACTTATGTAAAAAAAGCGTAGGGCAATGTCTGTGTCACTTACGATATTTTTAAAATTTGCAAAAATTTTAAAGCTCGTTTTTTAGCATTTACGCAGGTAGGTACATTATTATATATATTTATTTAAAGCTAAATAGATCTGCAGCGTAGCTTATTCGCACGATAAATTAGAACATTTCTTATACACTGTGTCTCAATCGAATGGTTGGTTGAATTGGTTGACTCCCAGGGGTCACTTTGTTCTGACGCAATAAATTAAATTCGAAAAACAGGTGTCTCAATGAAATAGGACCAGTTCACGGTTTCCTTGATTCAAACCCTGATATCTGATGAATGCGTAAATGCAAAAATTTGAAATTTGTTGCACACACTATCCAATACAGTAGCCATAAGTGCAAGCATTCACTTTTGTCACAGTGTCTCTACAGCTCTGGTAGCAGGGGAAAAAACGAGTTGACCTCAGGTGACATTCTTACACTATGGAGTTTATAATTATGGGAAGGGAGTAACTCGTTTCACTAAATCGTCGCTCAAAGGCGTAAATCTGACCGAATGACATGCGACATAAGCGCTAATGAATTTTCTACAAATTCATATAACATTTACATATGAGGTCACTCGAGGTCAGTGTACGAACAGTCACGAACGGAGCTTAACGCTTGTGAAAAGTATTAGGTAGGCAGGCGGAGTAGGAGCAACGCGGCATTCATTCGCTTGGGGTCGTACACTGACCTCGAGTGACCTCATATGTGGATGTTATATGACTTTGTAGAGAATTCATTAGCGCTTATGTTCCATGTCATTCTGTCAGAATCCATTGAGATTAACGCCTTTGAGCGACGATTTAGTGAAACGAGTTACTCCCTTCCCATAATTATAAACTCCATACTGTAAGAATGTCACCTGAGGTCAACTCGTTTTTTCCCCTGCTACCAGAGCTGTAGAGACACTGTGACAAAAGTGAATGCTTGCACTTATGGCTACTGTATTGGATAGTGTGTGCAACAAATTTCAAATTTTTGCATTTACGCATTCATCAGATATCAGGGTTTGAATCAAGGAAACCGTGAACTGGTCCTATTTCATTGAGACACCTGTTTTTCGAATTTAATTTATTGCGTCAGAACAAAGTGACCCCTGGGAGTTAACCAAAGTTTTTATATACCTTCAAGTCAAGTGTTGTCTAAAAATAATTATCTCGCTCTCGTTACGCCGCGTGGGGGGAAGTTAGACCAGAAAAAAGGAGTGGTCCTATTTCATTGAGACATAGTGTAGATTTATTGTTATATTCTATACCAGGTATTTTAATTTGTTTGCCTATATTATTGCCGTTTTATTTTGTTTAGATAAAAATAAGCCGCTTTGATGATCGCGTTGTTCATGCTGACAATGCAATATGGATGTAATCGCAAATAATAAATTGGCAATAAAGTAATGTAATAAAGTCTGAAAATGCATATCTTGTTTGATAAAATTTGATTAAATGCCTACGCCTACATAATACATTGAAAGACGCACATTATTAAGTGGCCTACTTATTGGGAATTCAAATTTTGTAAAAATAATGAATCACACGACAATTCCACCTTTAGTTAATATTCTTCAAATTTATGTAAATATCAAATACCACTTTATAATATTATCCATTATTTTTTTTATCTTACGTGTTGCCTAGAGTAAAAACAGAATTTGAAATTCTTTTGACTTAAACTTGCCGACAGTAAAGGCATATAAAAAATGTCATTTTACACAAATTGATAAGCGGCTAAACAGCCTTGTATTAATTTGGGCCAAAAATCAGTAAATATTTGCAAATATATATTACAAGAATACAAGATATCCTTTTAGTTTCAAGTGTTTTGACTTTTTAACTTGGTTTAATTCAACTGCAAGCTGAGCAATTTCATATAAAATGCAGATAAAATTTCACATTCATGTCAGTGAGGTCGAGGTTGCATTTCACGTGAGAAAAACACAATACTTGATGTGTTTAGAAGAATAGGACTTTTTGTAATGTCAGTTAAAGTAGAGCAAAGGATTACAGAGTTGAATTGTAAATTGTAATTTTGATAGATTGAATTATTGAGTAAAGGCAGAGGTTTGAAGTTATTTTATTAATTTCAATATTACAAACACATTCTAATTATATATGGAAACAATCTCATCAGTATAGTATAATTAACACAATGGACCGAAAAGTCACATTAAAATTATTAGCATCACTGTTAGTTGTGTCTTTGATTCCTAATACACTGGCGCTATCTCTACCTCCAGAGCAATCTCAAAACCTACACCAGGAAATAACAGGTAAAACCAATAGGTGATTTAAAATCACTGTAAACCTTAAATCATTTGAACCAAAGTCTATACAGCGGTGACCAGTTTGATAAACTAGTTGGAATTAAAAATGCAATTTGTTTTCTGTATTAAATTAAACTAATTATAGCTGACAGCCAATGTGGAGGCGTCCTGGCAGCAGATTTGTTGGCTCGTCCACTTTCCTACAAATTTGGGAAGCCCGTTAATCGCTACGAAAGTTGTATTTGGACGGTTCAAGCAGCAGTTGGGAATGTCATCAAACTAAGCAATATTGAAACCTACTTTCGAAATGTTAACGATCAACAATACATCTCTATTGGCTTTTTCAACCAGTCCAACTATGGTGATCTTAATTCCCTTATTTGGAAAAAATTGTGAGTTACTACATATTTAAAACTTTTTGAGGGGTGTACGTAGCTAGTCTCAATGAAATAGAACCACCGAATCTAGATTTCTATCTATTGCCTACAGTTGTCTGAGTTACTTCTTTTAGATGTAGATAGTCAAAAAACATGAATGGCTCTCAGGCCCGGACGACAAAAATTGCATTTAGTGAGGAATTTGTTTCCATTTAAAAAGTACAAGATTAATTTTATTGAGTTTTGTTTTAGTAATCCAAATTTTTGTTGTTTTTACATGTTTTAAAAAGGTTCAAAATGTACTATCAACAGGTTTTTTGCAAGGTGTAAAATGTTTTATTTGCATGTTTTTGAAAGGTTTGAAATTTTTATTTGCATGGTTTTGAAAGGTGTTTAATATATTTAATTTGCATCATTTTGAAAAGTGTTAAATGTTTTTTTTGCATGTTTTTGAAAAGTGCAAAATGTTTTATTTACATGTTTTTAAAAAGTGTTAAATGTTTTATTTGCATGTTTTTGAAAAGTGTTAAATGTTCTTTTTGCATGTTTTTGAAAAGTGTTAAATTTTTTTTTGCATGTTTTTGAAAAGTGCAAAATGTTTTTTTTGCATGTATTTCAAGTGTTAAAAGTGTATTTGTATGTTTTGAAAGGTGCAAAATGTTTAATTTGCATGCTTTTGAAAATTCAAAATATTCTATTTAAAATTATTTTAAAAATTCAGGCTGCCTGCACTGCCCGCATTGTCCGGTTCTGATGGCTCTATTTCATTGAGACAGGGTGTATGCTAAAAACAAAACTGACTATTTTCGTTTTACACTATAAATTAAATTCTGATGAACCTATTAATTTAAAATTCGCAGGCCAAATACTGAAGGACCACAAGCAATAGAAATTCCGGAACCTGTTGGCTTTATCCATTTTAGTTTTACATATTATAATCCTGGTCTTGGTTTCCAGTTGATTTTCCAAAGTGGGATTCCGAGTCCGGGAGGTCAGAGTCCGATTTACAATTTTCAAAATTTCTTTGTTGGAGGTAATTCTGGAATATTTAAGTACCCAGTGGGCGGGGGGACTTACAAGAAGAACGTACGAACCACAATTGTTGTTAAAGCTAATTCATCGTTGTCAATGGAAAACCATTTGTGGGCCACTACTTTATACATGGTAATTGCTAACGGTGGGATTCAAGACTCTGTAAGCTGCACTGCAGACAGTGCTAATTTGTACGGACTGAACCCGGATGGAAGCACGTGGTATAAAAATTCAACGTACGGTTAAAAATCAAAAAATCACATCAATTGTATTACCTACTTGATATAATAATTTTGTTTATTTTTATACCTTTCACAAATTAGTAACTATTGAATTGTAAGTTTGTAAGTGGTTATTCTTCTAAAAGCTTTTCTTTTCATTTTGTATTTTTATTTTTAGGTTGTGCGGGTCTTCCCCAGATAGACACCAACTGTACATTACGTATCCAAGAAATGATCCTGTCATTATAACCTTCAAATCTGATGGCGACGTTGTTGGAGAAGGGTTTCACTTTTTCTGGGTCGATGAAACTTACTAATTTTGATCATTTTTATTTGCTTATTTAACTATAATTAAATTTACTAATGTATTACATGTTACTAAAAATAAAGGAAGCATAACTTACGCCGTTTGTATGAATCAATGTACTTTAATTGGCTTGATTGTATTCATATTAGTGAATAATAAATGCTGATGTACGAACTATAATTAGTTTTGGGTAGCAATTTGCTTTAAAACAAAACTCACTGATTAAATTTTATTGATGGCTTTTTTTGGAAAAGCAAAATGTTATATTTACATGTTTTAGAAAAGTTTATAATGCTCTTTTTACTTGATTTAGAAAAGTGCTCAATGTTCTATATTTACATATTTTGAGAAAATTGGAAATTTTTTTATTTCCGCATATTTTTAAAATGTAGAAAAAAATTTATTTTGCACCTTTTTGAAAACTCAAAATATTCTTTTTTACATGTTTCAAGAACATTGGTAATTTTTTTATTTTTATGTTTTTGAAATGTGGAAAAAAAAATTTTTTGCACCTTTTTGAACACTCAAAATATTCTTTTTTACATGTTTTTGAAAACTGCAAAATGTTGTAATTAAATGTTTTTAGAAAAGTACAAAATGCTCTGTTTACATGAGCAGTCATCTTGGAAAATGAATTAGTTTGTAAGCAACACGAACAACAATATATTCCTTTTTGCATGACTTGATATAACAACAATGTCCTAACTGCATGGCACAATATTTCATACATACTTGCTGATAAATATGTTATTTAAAAAACATTAATTGTAGGTAACAAAAAGAAATATGAAATGACTAATTTGTTTGCTTGTGGAGCACGTGAGGTGATGCGCCAAACATTTCAAGGCGAAAGAGTGGATTTAATCTTGGATTTAAAATACAATAAGCTCTTCGTTGCCCAATCGACTTTTGTTATCCTGACTTTCAAAATCAATCTTACCGCTTCTGTGATAAAAACTATAAAGGTATAATACCAGCATTAGTCTTTATTACACTGAACGCATGGAAACTCATGGTGTTGATGATGACCCATATGATGATATAATTAGTCCCGTCAAACACACCGCCACCGCGCAAGCGAATATCAGCTAATTTAGGCTTGTTTAAAACGGTCCGAAAATCGTATAAACTTAATGGCAACTAAATTTAATAGGTGCAGTGCCGGAGGTAAAACAAAGAAATGGCTTATAACCTAATTATCCAAATTTCAGCCTTACACTTCCAAATCACAAAAATTAATACTTTTTTAAATGTATACTAACCCGTCGAATTGTAAACAATAATTATGAGGTTCCATATCTTACGAAATAATCAATCTCATTTAATTACAAGATCGCCATGAATCTGTGTAAATCATTTGGGCTTGGGATTAAAATAAACACGCTTAAAAAAATGCGCAATATTTCAAGCCAATTTATCTAAAAGATGTATTTTAAGTTGAAAACCATAAAATTGATAATCAACTATGGCAAATTGTGAAGAAGCACTAATTCTGTGGCAAAATGTTATAAACGCTTCTTGTGATTTAGTAATTCCATATAAATAGAAAGGCAAACCGAATAATTTATTTTAGTGTTGTAGGTTCTATCACACAGCACACTACTACATGCTTTAAAAGCCGCAAATTCCAAAATTCACAGTAAATTTTCTAATTTTGCGTAAATTATTAGAACTTTAATAGTCAACTAGATCCTAATAATAATTTACATAAGTGACTTGCACTTAATTAAATGGGGCGAAAAAATACCTTCAGCCTCCTAGCACCTTTTTTGGTGGTAGTGTCCCTGATGTTTCTAATAGGAATCGACAGTACATTCGCGCTGTCATTCCCTCAGGAATCAGCAGAAACTTCAAATGACCTTTACCAATTCTCGAACCAGAAAATAATCACCACAGGTTAAACAAAATTACATATAATTAATACCTATACCTACCAATAGATGTAATTATAGGAAATATTTAAAGAGTAATTTTCTCTAGTTTAGTATTTTAATGTTGAATTTTATAATTTCTAAACGTGACACGTGATACACAGATGATAGCCAATGCGGGGGAGTGCTAGAATCCTCTACGGATCCAAATGTCCTTTTCTACAAATTCGGGAAGCCTATTAACCGCTATGAGAGTTGCATTTGGACGGTTCATGCTGCTAATCGAAGTCTTATCAAACTTTCCAATATACGGACTTACTTTCGAAGTCCAGATAACATACAAAACTTCATCTCTGTTGGTTATTTTAATGAATCTAACTATGACAATGTGGATTCACTTATTTGGACAAAACTGTGAGTCACAATTTCATTATTCTTGACTGCCTAAATACTATATAATTAACACATGGGAATCTCGAGAAATGCATTCTTATAATAATACCAAAATAATTACGTATAATAATAATATCGTCAGTGAAGAACCAAAATGACCCATATCCAATTTTAGCTAGAATCAAAATTTTATAAAAGCAAAATGATAAACGTGCATAAATTGTCAATTACAAGGTTTTGAAAAGTGCAAAATTTTCTATTTACATGTTTTTGAAAAGTGTAAAATGTTCTATTTACATGTTTTTAAAAAGTGTGAAATGTTCTATTTACATGTTTTTGAAAAGTGTAAAATGTTCTATTTACATGTTTTTGAAAAGTGCAAAATGTTCTATTTGCATGTTTTCAAAAACTTCAAAATGTTCTATTTACATGTTTTTAAAAAATGTAAAATGTTCTACCTACATGTTTTTAAAAAATGTAAAATGTTCTACCTACATGTTTTTAAAAAGTGTAAAATGTTCTATTTACATGTTTTCAAAAACTTCGAAATGTTCTACTTACATGTTTTTGAAAGGTGCAAAATATTCAATTTAAATGCTTTCAAGACATGTTTCAATATTTTCGTAGATAGTTCATATTGTTTCTAGTTACAAATGGATACGGGTCATTTTGATTCTTCACTGACGATATTCGTAATTAAGAATAACCGTAAATTTCCGAAAATTAATTCTCGCATTTGTAACGCTGCGATTTGATTTAGTAGCAATTTGTGACTTTTAAATTCGTAGGCCATTCTCGTTCACCTCTCAGTCATTAGATGTCCCTGGGCCAGTAGCATTTATTTTTTTTGCAACTACATATTTTCATCCCGGTCTCGGATTCCGCTTGACATTCCAAAGTGGAGGGGAAGAACCAAGCTGCCCAATTTCGTTCAATATTGAAAATTATTTTGTCCAAGGGAACGCTGGGCTATTTGATAACCCCGCCAGCGGAGGGAATTACAAAAACAACCAAAGAACCACGGTTGTGCTCAAAGTCGATCCAAGTTCATCCATGCAGAACCTTGATACTATTGTGTACTTGATAAACGAAGGAACTGAAAACTCCAAGGATTGCATGGCTGACAATTTGAATGTGTATAGCTATGACTCTGTTCGAGATCAGTGGAGTAGAATCAAAAAGTAAAGTTATTTAAGTCTTAATTATTTTTGTATTGTGATAGTGATATATTTTATGTATTTCATAATATTGGTTTTTTAACGCACGTTGACAACAGATATCGTCTGTGAAGAACCAAAATGACCCATATCCAATGTAAGCTAGAATCAAAATGAGCTATGTCATTAAATTAAAATGAAAAACATCCGTAACATGTTAATTACGAGCTTTTAAAAAACGTAAAATGTCTTATTTTTCCATGTTTTTTAAAAGGTGCAAACTGTTCTAACTTCATTTCTTTGAAAAGGTGCAAAATTTTCTAGTACTTCAATGTTTTTAAAAAGGTGCACAATGTTCTATTTCCATGTTTTTGGAACGTGCAGAATGTTCTAACTTTAAGTTTTTGCAAAGATGCAAAATGTTCTAGTACTTCCAAGTTTTTGAACAGGTGCAAAATTTTTTAATTCCACGTTTTTGAAAACGTGCAAAACGTCCTTTTTACATGTTTGAAAAGGTGCAAAATGTTCTAATTCCATGTTTTTGAAAAGGTGCAAAATGTTCTAATTCCATGTTTTTGAAAAGGTGCAAAATGTTCTGATTCCATGTTTTTGAAAAGGTGCAAAATGATCTAATTCCATGTTTTTGAAAAGGTGCAAAATGTTCTATTTAAATGCTCTCAAGACATTTTTTAATATTTGTGTAGATAGTTGATATTGTTTTGAGCTTTAAACTTGATTTCTTTAATGTATTTCATAATTATTGTTTATTTAAACGCGCTTGGTCCAAGTCCGACGGTTACAACAGATATCCTAATAAATGTTTATTCTCATGTAATTTTTTTAACATTGTTTTATGTTTGTAATTCTATCAGGATGTGTGGGTCAACACCAAGCCGGGAATATGTTATTATTCGACAACCAAGAAAATACCCGCACATAATAACATTCAAATCTGATGACACTGGTGTTGGAGCCGGGTTCTATTTTTTCTGGGCTGATACTGCCTACTAATTCTGTTTTATCTTTGTTCATAAATTGGCTGCTTTTAGAATTGTTCAAATTTTATGATAATAATAATTTATATATTATGTAACAATGTCGTTGCAATTTCACTGAGCACTGCTCAACAAGAAAAACATTGTAATTCACTGCTAAGCGTAATATATATATAATCCCCTGTGGGTAATCCCCTTTGTGATTTTCTATAATTGTACTATTACATTAGGGTACAAGCCTAACAATAATTACATCGTGTACATTTATTCACAGTGCCGGACAGGGAATTACTTTTAGTTTTTCAGCAACAATTTTTAACAATTCAAAAACTATGATTTTGATTTTAATAAAAGTTTTATTTGGTTAACAAAAAATTTTTACTTTGACATTTCAGAAAAGTGCAAAATATTCCATTTATATGATTTGTAAAAGTACAATATATTCTATTTACATGTTTTTGAATAAAACAAAATGTTCGATTTAGATTTTTGTGTAAAGTGCAAAATTTTCTATTTACATCTTTTCAAAAAACGCAAAATGTTCCATTTACATGTTTTTAAAAAAAGCTAAATGTTCCATTTAACATGGTTTTTGAAAATTTTAAAATCTTTCATTCCCATGTTTTTAAAAAGTGCAAAATTTTCGACTTACATGTTTTATAAAAGTATAATATATTCTATTGACATGTTTTTGAAAATGCAATATGTTCCATTTACATGTTTTTGAAAAGTGCAAAATTTATATGGTTTTTTAAAAGTGTTTAAAGTTTTATTTCCATGTTTTTAAAATGTGCACAAAAAAATTATCTGCATATTCTTGAAAAGGCAAAATAGTTTAATTACATGCTTTTAGCAAATTCAGACAGCGCGGGGGGCTATTACCTAGCAGTTCATATTGCTCATATTATTAAATTTTAAATTAAAATGTAATTATTTGTTGTCAAAAAAATTAAGTAAGGATTTTTCATGATAATCATTTTATAATGGTCAAATGATCTTCTCTACAGCATACGTGTACCACTGAATTTGCATCTTGCATCTTGCCATTTTCGTTTTTTAATAATAATTGTGTCTTCCCTTTCTGAATGCAAATCACATACGCCTATTGTATTAGCGTTGCTTAATTCAAAAGAATGATATAATTACATGAAGTATATTATTTTGCTTTTAAAAAACACGCTATGTAATTAAATATGTAGCTGGGATATTTTATGCCGTAGTGGAAACTGTTTAGTCTCGTCATACTAGCAAATCAAAATAGAGTTGTATTTTGCACTCAAGGCAGCCGTACACATCTAATCGTTCGTAATCACAATTTTTACCCAATGAATTAGGCCGCACGTGATTTCTACAGATCCAAAGTAACACGACCACATTTTGCGCTGTTTGCTTAGCATCTCACTCAGAATCACGCGCCAAAGCTTAAAAAACTTGATTTTTAATCGACTTTGGGACCCTGTAGATTGCACAATTTTTTGTCTGATTCTCATAACATTTGAAGTTTTGTGATCTCTAGCACTTTGTATTACTATAATTACAAGTTAAAACTTTTATAATTTCGAGGAAAAAAAATATTTTTTTTCTGATTTCATTTTAAAAATTATTATTTTTTGAAAGCACTTAGAACACCTTGATTCTATAATTATTCTATAAAATAATTAAAATTTTTAAAAATTTCAATTATAACCTTTTCAATAATGTTTCAGAGATCACAAAGCTACAAATTTTTAGAAAATCCTATACTAAAATTGTAATAGCTACAGAAGTAAGAAGTTTGAAAAAATCGATTTTTTTTTGAATTTTTGCGCGTGATTGTGAGCAAACGACGCAGAATTCAATTGAGTTATTTTGGATCTGTGGTGAATAAAAGTAAACCTAACTGATTGTGGGTATTGTTTTCAAAATCGAGAGATAGTACATGTGGCTGTGGCATGGTTCCCTTGTAACTTACATTAGTAATTATAGCGGACCCTGCTTTACAGACTGCAAAATCTAGGCGTTGATTAGAAAATGTGGGCTTACAAATATCTAATTTAAAAAACATAAGTTAAGCTCCCATGGATTATCTGCTGTGATAGTAAGGACACTTTTCAGTTTTGGTATGTTTTGTAAATTGTAATCTTCCTTAAAAACCTTGTATAAAACAAGGCATAAATTCATTATTTGATTCAGTGAGGTTTAGTTTAGACTATAAATAATTACGAAATACAAATTTAGCTACAAGGTGGTTACACAATTCGTAAATACATTTAACATGAGCTGAAGCCTGTACAGTTACATACAGTAAGATTTGAGTCCATTTAATTAAACGAAATTAAAATACAAAAAGGTTAAAAATTATCAAAGATACCTAGCTCAGGTCAAGCAAACTGAATTCAAGCAAGCTTGTTTAATTTTATTGAAAAGCATATAACTCATGTGTGGCAAGTTATATAATTTATTCCAGAACTTTTAATTGCAAATATGGCCAAGTTATTTTGATTGAAATGTATTTCTTAGCATTTATTACTTTAATTTTTTGCAGATTGTGTGGGACAACTCCCAGTCGATGGGAAATTGACATTTCTAAATCAAGAAATGACCCAGTCATAATAACGTTTAGATCTGACGCCAGTGTGGTATCGGTGAAGGTTTCCGGTTTCAGTGGGCCGACTTTGGTTACTAATCTCATGTAATCCTCACTTGTAAAATTGATGATAATAATAAAATAATATAAACGTTTCAATTCTTTACAGAATTTTTTAAATAATTTTTCACATTTTCTAAACGTTTTTGATTTTTCTCAAAAAAATGAAATATAATTATATTACATTTTATGTCCCACGTATCTACTTTGATTTGCCGTAACAAAAAATTTCAAATTAAAAAAAAATGACTGAAACGTCCCGAACCCCCCCCCCCCCTCCTTGCCGTTTCAATGCGTCATTGGCCTAAACCCCCTCCCCCCATGAAACCTGAAACGTAATATATGGATGGCCCCTTACTTGGGGCCTGTCCTTTTAAAAAGTATAAGAAGAGTTTTTAAAATGGAATATTTTTAAATCTTGGTGTACCACTTAGCGTGGTTCCCTTGTCAGTCAGGGTAGCTGTACTATTCTAATCGTATTTGTCAGAGTTTGTGGTACATAAAAGCATTGTTCTTAAATTGCACAGGATACATTTTTTTAAATAGGATTGATATAATATGATTGAGACACGATTAAATTGCTGTCGTTTATGCTATTAAATATTCACCCATTTTCAAATTTGTTGACACAATATAATTTGAACTCCGCAATAATGTCAAGTATTTAATTACATTAATTAATAACATCTGTCTAGTTTGAGCTAGAGTACTAGCACATATTTTGAGCTCTATAATTATGTATGATATTAATCGTGCAGCGTGAGCTCTTACAGATTTACTATTCTTCAATAACTTGAGTGCACTATGAAATCAATTAATTTATAGATAGTAGTTGACACCTTTGAATTTAATTGATTAAATATAGAAACATTTGTTTAAAAAAACCCATATTGATTGCGAAAAAAAATAACCTAATGTAGCCTATGTAGTTAACGGCCTTGGATAAAATCTCGTAAAGGATGTAGGGTTTAAAATTGATTGACAGGTGTGCCAATTCATTCACAGTGGGGTTTCTTTGTTGTTGATTTGTCAATGTGCTTGACATTGATCAGTTGTAAGCGCTAATTAGAAAATAAGGGCTTGCAAATATCGATTTAGTTAACATAGTTAAGTCACTTTTGATTATTATCTGTTATTTCAAGAGCACTTTGCAGATTCGTTGTCAATCAAATTGTAATCTTGCTTAAAATTTTGTATAAAAGGAGAAATAAATTTAATTACTTAATTCAGTGAGGTTTCGTTAAGACTACCGTATTAAAAAATACGAACTTTGCTAAAAGGTGTTCACGTTTAACGTTAGCTAGAACTTGTACAGTTACATCCAGGAAGATTTGAGTCACGTTTAATTAGGTACAATTGAAAGACTTACAATTGAAAAAGATACAATTCTTACACAAAGTTTGAACTTCTAGAAAACAAACCTAAACATTTTTGCGTAACCAAAATGTACCATAAATCCATACTGATGTTGATAGCGGCTTTGTTGGTTGCTTGTTTGATCCAAACGACGTTAGCGTTGTCAATTCCTCAAACAAGTGATCAGCATTCATCAGCTAACAGTCTTAGTGAGTACGTGAAGCAGTAGGTAGCAGTTAAATTAAAACTATTGGGTGAATTTGACTTTAAGTAAGAAAGTGTATCAAATAATCTTGGAAGCAATTTATGTTTGTGTCAAGTATTTGTTTAAAATTATTAATTACCTTGCAGCAGACAATGACAGCCAATGCGGAGGCGTACTAGAAGCATCTACGGAGCCACGCCACCATTCCTACAAATTTGGAAAACCAATTGACCACTACGAGAGCTGCATTTGGACGATTCATGCTGCGAACAGAAGCGTAATTAAACTAACAAATATTGAAACTAACTTTTTCACTAGTATTAACACCGTTAACTATATCTCCGTTGGATTCTTCAACAAGTCTAATTATGACCTTCTCAACTCATTCACTTGGATAACGCTGTGAGTTTACAAATACTGTTTTATACTGACTAATTATATCTTGAAAAAGCTTCTTTTTTATGCTTTTGGAGAGGGCGAAAAACTTTAATTTTTAGCTTTTTGTATATGGCAGGTAATTTCATTCACAGTAGGTCAGTCCTATGTTATTCACATTTTTTATCTAAATCTGTAGTGTTTGCATGTTGACTATTGTAAATTTGTACTTGCGTAACAACCACTATTACACCACACAAACATACTCAAATACAATATACGTGTTTTCGCTTGCGATATTTTGAATTTTTCTAAATTTTAAGCATTTAGAATATTCTTTTTCATTATATTTTTAATGCCTGTAAGAGTGTTTTAACGAAATTCACAGACCGTTCGCGCTCGTCCTGCAGTCTGTTGAAATACCTGGCCCGGTAGCGTTTCTTCATTTTGTCTACACGCATGATTCTCCTGGACTCGGTTTCCAGTTTTCATTTCAAAGTGGAGGCGAGGAACAAAGTTCAATTTACAATTTTGAAAACTACTTCATTGATAGAAATGCAGGGCTATTTAAGTACCCAGTTGACGGAGGGTCGTACAAGAACAACCAACGAACAACGATCGTGCTCAAAGCAAGACCAAGTTCAGCTATGCAGAACAGTCATTATTCATCAACTTTGTATATTGTGAACATAGGAATTGAGGACTCTGTTGGTTGCACTGTAGACAGTGTCAGTCTGTATGGCTTTGGATCTGAGGATAACGCTTGGTATAAAAATGCAACGTAAGTTTTAACTGCATTTATTTTGTTTTTAGTTAATTATATAATTATGAATTTGCCTTGTGAATGTCTACAAGATTAAAATTTAGGTTTAAGATATCATTTGGGGAAAATTAGGCCAACTTAATTGTTGCTCGTAATTATATATTAAAAAGAGTGTAACTCATGTTTGACAGAGGGTTACTACATTAAAGTACATGTAATCACTTAAAACGCGTGGTTTTCATGATTGATAAGTATATTCTAACATTATTTTACTTTTTTACAGGTTGTGTGGGTCAACTCCAGAAATAAAAGGGAAGTATATTACTAAACCAAGAAATGATTTAGTCATAATAACTTTTAAATCTGACGACAGTGGTGTTGGTGAAGGTTTTCGGTTTCAGTGGGCAGACGCAGGTTACTAATTGTATGTGATCTTTACTTGTCAAATTGTTGATAATAATAAATTATTTTAAAATGAAATAAAAAAAAATTAGGTTATATTTTTGGTTTGTAAGACTACACACTTAAAATCGTTAAATTGGATTCAAGATTAAATTTGATATAAATGCTTATTTAGGTTTGATTAGGTTCTAACTAATTAAGGTTGAATTCAACCTAATCATTTGCATCTCAATCTTTCCTAAATATAAATTGAGTATGGCATATACATACATCAATGATTCTGCTATTTAGGCATATTTATTCTATAGTAAGTATAGCTCAGCATGGCAACTAATAACCCGATACTGTAAATATTGTCTAGGGCGGTAGTTGTGGCTGTCACTCTAGATCCTGGGCCTGTCAGGCTAATTCATCTGGGGATTAGTTTTCACGTGAATACCAGATTCTAAATTTACTGTTAATATAGTTATTTATTTAATCATATTATCAAATTTTATTTCTGTGTCATAGGCCATGCCCGCATTTTTTTTGTAACCATTCCTGAATCCACTAAAAATCCCAGGCGTCACTACCGCAACCGCTACTCCACCGATTCAAGCTTCGTATTTTTCCTTCTATTCATTGATTCTATTCCTTGTGCCGCAATTGCTACAACGTACTTGACTTGAGGAAGGGGGCGTACATAAATTACGTCATCAGCATACTAACTATAGTTATGGGTAGTAAACTATACACCTAAAATAATTAGTTACTGATCCTATTCAATTCATATCCATCAGCCTAATTACTTCAGAAAGTTAAAAAGACAGCATAACTATACCTACTTACATTTTTTAGCTTTGACTATTTCATAACTCATTTTCGCCATTAAACAGTGAAGAATTAAAATGACCTTAATGCAATGTGATCTAGAATTAAAAAGAGCTGCTAATATCTGTTAGAGGTTGGAGATAAATGCGTAAAATGCTGATATTAGGCCTTTTTAAACAGTCAAAATTGTTCTATGTACCAATTTTGGAAATGTGCAAAATATTCAATTTACCTGGTTTTAAAAAGTAAAAAAATACTTTTATTTGTATATTTTTATAAACTGCAAAATGTTGAAATTACACGTTTTTAAAAGAAGCAATGTTTTTATAAACATGTTTTTGAAAATTTTAAAATATAATATAAAGTTACATGGGTTGAAAATTCCAAATTGTTTATTTTGAAAGTTGCATGTATGCGCTGTTTTACCTTTAAAATGTTTTTTAGAAGTGCAAATTTTCTAATTTATTTGTTATTAAAAAGTTTAAATTTTTCTATTTCCAAGCTCTGAGGACCATGTTTGATGATTCATTAAAAATTATTCACATCGAATGTACATAATAATTTACATACTAATAAACTTTGTTTTTGAGTGAATTTTTTTTTTTTAAATAATGCCAATACTGATAATATTTCAGGGTTACATAATACGAAGGTCCGAAGTACATAGTAAAACAGTTACTATAAGAATACCGTTTTATTTCTTGCCGTACGTAATAAACCCACAAAACAAAGCCTATCCGTAGCAGCCACTTTACAAATTAGAGTAAGATCCAAATAAGTCCATTGTGCCGCAATTTTGTCACAACCTGTAAGGGGGGGGGGGCGTACCTAATGGACGTCATCAGCAAGGTCTATGAATGTACGTGAAAATTAGTGACAAGCTTTAATAAAAATATATAGCCATTTACAAAATGGTCAAGCTGAGAACTGCGGGGTCATACGGGGTCCTTAAAATTAAAAAAAATTTATGACATCATTAATGTACGATCCCTAACATAATTGAATTAAAATTCAATTTGTTCCCCATACCAAATCTAGGTTAGCTTATTCTATAGCAAATTACTTTATTTTGATTATTGGATTACTATAACTTGACCCCGTAAAATTTTGTACGTGAAACGATCTGAATAATAAAGCATAAAATTAATTTAGAAATCTTCACCTCATTCAAATAAAGATTAACCAGGTTAAAACAATCAGTGCATATAATGTAATTATACATAAAAAGGAAATTTGTTTTTTTAAATGTGAGTCAAGGAATTGATTATTAGCCTTTGAATAGCTTCTTCAAATAATGGGAAATCTAGATTACAATACAATGAGTTGGTTACAAATAATATTGCGTACACAATTTGTAATGCTGCATTCACCTTCCACGTCATTTAAATATGAAATAAATCAGGCCAATGGACGGACATTAAATTGCTCAATCATAAATTGTAAGGACAGACGGTAACATTACAACATGAAAATTTGTATCATCTTTATTGCAATTATCATAATGCTGGGACTTTTCCAGTTCCAGGTAAGCATTTAAACAAAGTAATTTTATAATCAAACTAATTATAAACATATTTATTATTTTGAATCCACAAAATATTTTGTTCCTGCAGTATTTTTAAACTATTTAAAAGGTAATTACAGATTTTAATTCATATTTTTTACTCCATTTTCATTTTCCAGGGAACAAGTGCATTTGAATGCAAAGCTCCAGGTTGTGATCCTAAGCTAAAGCTGAAAGCATGTATGGCTTGTAAGTATGCTGCCCCGACGTAGTGAAAATAAACGTGAAAATATTCATTTTCGAAGCGGGATTTTTTAATTAGTACGTATCGACGCAAAACCGATACCGATTGTAATTAAATTTCTGGCCAATAGCTGAAGACGAAAATTAG
The DNA here is from genome assembly GCA_949802685.1 of Dicyrtomina minuta. Classification (NCBI taxonomy): domain Eukaryota; kingdom Metazoa; phylum Arthropoda; class Collembola; order Symphypleona; family Dicyrtomidae; genus Dicyrtomina; species Dicyrtomina minuta. The sequence continues at coordinate 12,673,513 of OX461808.1, read as the reverse complement.
CTTGCAAAAATGTTACTAATATTATGTTTGATTTTTTAAACATTTCAGTAATTAATTAAATCATTAAAAAAAAATCATAAGTAGTATGAGAAAATGGTATTTACTATACCTAAGTAAATGGGGCAAATTAAAAGCGTAGGTAAATCGATTCTAAAATATTTCCTGCCATACAAAACTAAATGTTAATAAACTTGTACAAAAATGTTACTATGCATATAGCAACATGCTCTGTCAGCTCATATCGTGTGTGAGTGTGAAGAACTAAAATGACCCATATTCCTTTTTAGCTAAAAACAATATCAACTATCTGTAAAAATATAGAAACATGTCTCGAAAGCATAAAAAGAGAACATTTAGCTTTTAGCACTTTTCAAAAATATGCAAGTAGAATATTAGGCACTTTTTAAAAAACATGTAAATAGAACATTTTGCACCTTTTCAAAAACACGAAACTAGAACATTTTGCACCTTTTTATATACAGGTAAGTAGAATATTTTGCAATTTTCAAAAACATGTAGATAGAACATTTTACATTTTTCAAAAACATGTAAATAGAACATTTTGCACCTTTTCAAAAACACGAAACTAGAACATTTTGCACCTTTTTATATACAGGTAAGTATAATATTTTGCAATTTTCAAAAACATGCAAATAGAACATTTTACACTTTTCAAAAACATGTAAATAGAACATTTTGCACCTTTTCAAAAACATGTAAATAGAACATTTTGCACCTTTTCAAAAACACGAAACTAGAACATTTTGCACCTTTTTATATACAGGTAAGTATAATATTTTGCAATTTTCAAAAACATGCAAATAGAACATTTTACACTTTTCAAAAACATGTAAATAGAACATTTTGCACCTTTTCAAAAACACGAAACTAGAACATTTTGCAACTTTTCAAAAACATGTTTTTACACTTCATAAAAGCATCTAAAAGGAACATTTTATATATTTCAAAAACATGAAAATACAACATTCTACAATTTAAAAAACCTCCTAATTAACATTTTACGCATGTTTATCATTTTGCTTTTATACCATAACTCATTCTAATTGTAGCTTGAATTAAATATGGGTCATTGTGATTTTTTACAAACGATGTGTAATTTAATTTACAAAAGTGATTTAATATTGCAAACAAAATTCAAATTAGTATATTAAAAAAATTAAATATATGTATAATTTTTACAATTAAAGCTCAGCAATTTTTCATGATAAAATAAAATTTGAAAGCATAAAGGAACATAGTAAACTCATTATTTGAATATACAATAAATATTTCCACCTCATCAAAATAAAGACTAGAATCAGGTCACAGAAACAATCCCCTCTTGAAGATGAATGGGAACCTTATGATGTAATTAGGCATTGAAATTCAACCCTTGAATAGTTTCAATGGAAAATCAGGAAGCATGTTTAATAAATGAAATTTAATAAATAAGGAAGTTAACAATAATCTTAATGGAATGCATGATGTGGCATTCGACAACAGTAGTATGTTTTAGTCAGATTTGGATCATTTGAGTGAAAAAAAGTGCATGCCTGCGCCATCTAGCAGGTTTTTTTGGAACCAAAGTTTCCGAAAGTTGTCGTAAGATGGCGTCCTAACCTAACCTCCGAAAGTTGCCGTAAGGTGGCGCCACCGCCTAACCTAACCCAACTCCTTAACCTAACCCACTAACCTAACCTCACCCAACTCCTTAACCTAACCTAACCCAACTCCTTAACCTAACCTAACCCAAGTGGCGCTAGTGTCGCATGGTTCTAGTATGACAATAGTCGTGTGGCGCTAGCATCGCATGGTCCTGTGGCGCTACTGTCGCACTTGGCTGGCATTGGTTCTGGTCTCGGAAGTGTGGCGCTAGTGTCGCTTGGTGTTGGTTCCGGTATGATATCGATCGGGCGCTCCGGACTGGTGTTGGTTCCGTTATGGTATTGATTGTTTGGCGTTAGTTTCGCAGTCCAGTTGACAGTCTGTGTTGTCTAGTTGGCTGTAAAGTTTAAATTCAATAAAAAATCAATAAAAATTTAGGTTTTTTCTGGAAATCAATACAAAATTCTTGCATTTTCTTTAAAAATCAATAGTAAATGTAGGTTTTTCACTAGAAATTATTACAAAATTCTTGCATTTTATCTGAAAATTAATAGTAAATTTAGTTTTTTTCTTGAAATCAATACAAAATTCTTGCATTTTCTCTGAAAATCAATAACAAATTTAGGGTTTATCTGGAAATCAATACAACATTATGCATTTTCTGCGAAAATTATTACAAAATTCGCTGTAGCTGCAGGCAATGTGGCGTGTGCCGCAGCCCTCACCCCGCCGCTCGGAGCTCTACCGCTGTGCGAAACCTGCCGCTCGGGGGTCTGCCGCTGCCCTGGGCCCGCCGTCGGTCTAAGGGGAGTCTGCCTTCACCCTTGGTGGAGCTCGCTGCTGCCCTAGGGGAGTCTGTCGCGCGTGCCAATGCTTTGGAGATTCGTTAGACTTTTGTATGCTTTATATATAAATTTTATTTGTGTGAGCAATGAAAAAGTTTTATTTTTGAAATAAACCTATCATTTATTGTTTAAAAATGCCAATTGATTTTTTATTACAGTTTTAAAATTTTGTTTTTAATTTTTTTGTATAAATGTAACAAAGTATTTTTGTTTTTACAAATTATTTTTTTTACAAACTAAATAATTTTTACTTTGTTTTAAAATGTTATTATGTTTTACGAACTTAAATATTTTTTTAACAAACTAATTTTTTTTATTTACTTTTATACTTTTTGTTAACAAAATGTTTTACTATATTATTTGCTTATAACTATTTTGTTTTACAAACTACGTTTTTGTTTAAACTTTGTTTGAACTTAATTATATTTAAATTGTTTTGTTACATCTTTTATTTAACCAAGTGTTTAAAAAAAACGTTTTATTTGTCTTATGTGTAAAATTCATAGTGTAAACTAAAGTTTATGTCATTGTTGTCTGGATAGTATGTGTTTACATTTATTCCATGGAATGCTCGAAATGTATTTGTTTGTGGCTATCCAGTTCAAATACTCCTTGGTACAAGCAATAGACGAGTACGGTTATGGCTTTGTCCAATGGTTTCTTAAATTTAAATCCGATTTTTACTTGACCTTTTTGATTTACAGACAGGGCATTTTCAAAGTTTGGCAAAAGTTCCACAGCAGTGAATACATTACCTGTAAAGTACAAACACATAAATTATATAGCTATGCTATACTAGCTATGCTAAGCTAGCTATGCTAGGCTAGCTATGCTAGGCTAGCTATGCTAGGCTAGCTATGCTAGGCTAGCTATGCTAGGCTAGCTATGCTAGGCTAGCTATGCTAGGCTAGCTATGCTAGGCTAGCTATGCTAGGCTAGCTATGCTAGGCTAGCTATGCTAGGCTAGCTATGCTAGGCTAGCTATGCTATGCTAGCTGTGCTAGGCTACGGGTAGGCTGCGGGTGTGCTAGCTATGCTATTTAGTATCAAATGTGTTTTTAAACTTTACCCTTGAGATAATTATCTCTCGAGATTCCATTTCCTAACGTTTTAAATTTGACATTCTTTCGAAACGTTCTTAGAGCAAGTAAAAAGTTGTCACCAGCTGTCGCGTCATCACCTTTAAAACTGTATGGAATAACACGATGTTTTCCATTCCAAGTGACATTCAGCTCACTTATATTGAAATCGTTAAAATTTAATGCTGATTTTGTCATATTTCTATTGAAAGCTTCAGTATCCAACATGCAGAATACTAATACTATTGGTATTTTACGAATACTAATTCCGCCAGAAGTTACTATTGTCCTTCCTTTTGCTACTGAAATGGCTTTCATTTAAACTTCGTTTGTTACATATTTAAATGTCTGATCGTCTGATAACTGTTCTCGATGTAAATCCACAACATCTTGCAAAACTGTATTTTGAGCAGCATAAAAAACAGCGTTTATAATTTCTGCTTTATACAGACATCCAGAAAATCCAGCTTTATCGTTTTGTGCGCAATCCAAATACAAGTATGGATCGCTTCGTTTCAAGACAATCCGACACTCTGTCCCACTTGGAATATATCTGTTCTGGTTGAAAAAGTTTTCAAGCAGAGATTTAAGCAAATAGAACTGTGTAGAGTTTTGTGTCAATTGATGTCTTGCATTAAATCCAGCGTCAGTGACTGCAAACGTATTAGGCGTAGTATTTGGATACTACATCTCATCTTTCAAGTATCCATCTTTTTCAAGTTGACTTGTTCCCAAAGCTCTTTGCAAGTAGGCTGACCATGGATAAAAATTAAATTTATCCAGTACCAGCTTTCCGTTCAAATACAGTTGCAGATTTAAGAACAGCGCATGGGAAAACAAGTTGGTTGGAGCCACGACGTCAGTTGCTTCGCAACTCGTACCGTCTTGCTTGACAATTCTTACGTCTAAACCTAGCATAGATTCTTGTAGCGATCCGTAGTTGTCATATATCCATCTGAACTCAAGAGGGTTGTAGCTATCCTTAGTACTTAGTAAAAACAAGCATTGGATATAGTCTGTACTTGCAAGTTCACCTATATTAGTAGGCGGTAGCTCTACTTAATTCAAGTTTGAACTCACTGACTGTTCAGATGACTCGTAAACGGTTGGTTCTTCCTCAAAAATATTGTTGACATCAATGATGAAAGATGTGTTCATCTTGAAGGTTGGTCTATAAATGAGCAGCGTGGGTACACACAAGCTCTATTTATACTATTTTATGTTTCACACAGGACGATTGTGTACCTAATGTGCACAACAGAGCTTCAAGCTCTGCCCACTGCAGCAGCGAGCTCTACCTAGGGTAAAGGCAGACTCCCCTAAGACCGACAGCGGGCCCAGGGCAGCGGCAGACCCCTGAGCGGCATGTTCCGGACAGCGGTAGAGCCCCGAGCGGCGGGGTGAGGGCTGCGGCACACGCCCCATCGCCTGCAGCTACAGCGAATTTTGTATGGATTTTCGCAGAAAATGCATAATGTTGTATTGATTTCCAGATAAACCCTAAATTTGTTATTGATTTTCAGAGAAAATGCAAGAATTTTGTAATAATTTCTAGAAAAAAACTAAATTTACTATTGATTTTCAGATAAAATGCAAGAATTTTTTAATAATTTCAAGAAAAAATCCTACATTTACTATTGATTTTTAAAGAAAATGCAAGAATTTTGTATTGATTTTCAGAAAAAACCTAAATTTTTATTGATTTTTTATTGAATTTAAACTTTACAGCCAACTAGACAACACAGATTGTCAACTGGACTGCGAAACTAACGTCAAACAATCAATATCATACCGGAAGCCTGACTTTGTGGCCGAGGGGAGCAGTGCTCTGTCCTCGATATCTTGACGTTTCTTTTTGATCCGTATGAGAGAATCCTTAGTCAGGTAGTGCTTTTACGTCAGGTTGCGCAGAAATTAGTGTTGTGGAAGGGCTTGATGGGGAGGGGGGGTATGAGAGTTTTTCGTGAGCAACTAAGGGGACTCAGTATACGGCCGTTCATATGTGTATATGAGACATAGACGGTCGTATGAAAATGCGTGTCCAGCAGACCAGCAGCTGTTTTCTCGTACTTAGGTATAGTTGCAATATAGTTAAGCAGACTTCTACCTTACTACAAGTCTCCATTCACTCTCATGCTGTGTCCCATATACTTGACGTAACTGTGCGGGGTGCAGTGGTCAGGATCAGCTTCTGTGTCTGAGAGATGATGACTCACAGACGCAGTCGCGGGGTTGGCCAATAATACTGAGCCTGGGATTTTCCCAAATATTTCAAAAATACAAAGTTTAATCGCAAGCTTTAACAGCCGCACTATCTAATTCGGTGGCTTTCTATTCTCTACTATCTTCTTTCCTTCGTTCAAAGCTGTGCATTCACCGAGTCTCCATTCATATGGTTCACTCTAGAATACATACAGCGTACAGCAATACAGTGCCGCGATGGGTGTTATGGCTTCAGGCGGCCATACTGTTACAATAATAATAATAATAATAAAAAATATCATACCGGAACCAACACCAGTCCGGAGCGCCCGATCGATATCATACCGGAACCAACACCAGTCCGGAGCGCCCGATCGATATTATACCGGAACCAACACCAAGCGACACTAGCGCCACACTTCCGAGACCAGAACCAATGCCAGCCAAGTGCGACAGTAGCGCCACAGGACCATTGTCATACCAGAACCATGCGACACTAGCGCCACTTGGGTTAGGTTAGGTTAAGGAGTTGGGTTAGGTTAGGTTAGTGGGTTAGGTTAAGGAGTTGGGTTAGGTTAGTGGATTAGGTTAGGCGGTGGCGCCACCTTACGGCAACTTTCGGAGGTTAGGTTAAGACGCCATCTTACGACAACTTTCGGAAACTTTAGTTCAAAAAAAATCCGCTAGATGGCGCAGGCATGCACTTTTTTTCACTCAAATGATCCAAATCTGACTAAAACATACTTCTGACAACCTTCACGTCATTTCAGTGTGAGATTATAAAAACAGACCCAGATTCAGAAAAATTCAGTCGTTAATTGCCAGGCAAAACCGTACCGTTACAAGATGAAGATATTTTTTGCCATTTTTGCTGTAATCAGTATGCTGGGTCTGGTTCAGTGTGAGGTAATTAAAAACAATATTACTACATATGTAGTAATCGTATTTTTCAAACTTTTACAATTTCATTAGTTTCAACTGCATAAAGTTTATTCTTTCCATTTGAATTTTTTACGACTACGACAATCTCAATTTTGTTTTGTTTTTTTTTTCTTCAAGATCGCAAGCGAAGAACGTGTTCATTGCTACGGAGATCCAGATATTTGCTTGTATCAAGGGGAGTGCATGATATGCTAAGTAGGGGAAACCCCTAGGGAAAAAAATGCAAGTAACTTGGAAGCAGACCTCACTATGTAGCAGATAAAGACATTTTTCAAGTCAACCAAGAAACTCAAAATATTTGTTTTTTTAAATGTAACAATTTCTGGACACATGTTATATTTATTAGCTATTAAATAAAATTATTTCAAAATTTAATTAATCATAATTCGTGTTTCTAATAAAATAAAGAAAGTCAAAGCATTACTACACATTCGGTACATTTTGAGGTTAAAATTTCATTAATTAATAAAATTTATAAAAACAATAGTGTTTCTAAAAATTTAAATCTGCACTAACTTGGTAAAGGCTTAAGTTATTAAATTAATTCCGATTTATTACTACCAATTCACTCAATATTGTAATTAGTAAAGGAGTTTAATTGGAGCTTCATAAAGTTTACGCATTTGCAAAAACTGAGCATTTGCAGTAAAAACAAATTTCATTAGATTAGTCTTTTGACTTATTTATATAGCAAAGAAAAAAAGAAAGAAATTTCAATTACTCTATTTTGTGCCAATCACCTTATTACTCACATACGTACCACATCATTTTTAATTTTTTAATTTTTCATAATTTATTCTCACCATCACAGAGTAAAAAGTTAAAGGTGACATAAATATAAATGTAAGCTAGAATTAAAATAAACTGCTAATAAATTTCTTTCGCGAGTTGGAAATACATGCGTAAAATTCTGATTATGGCATTTTCAAAACCCAAAACTATTCTCTGTACCAGAGCTACATCGCTTTAAAATGTGCAAAATCTTTTGCTTTTTTTTAAAATGTCAAAAATGTTCCATTTACCTTATTTTGAAATGTGTTAAGTCTTAAAGTCTGTTTCTAATAATTCAAAAATGTTTTGTGTACCTGATTTTGAAATGTGCAAAATCTTAAATTTGCCTGTGTTTAAAAAAACCAAAAATGTTAAATGTTATTGTTGAACAGTTATAATATGAATAATTACTGTTTTATTTTTTACCGTGAATAATCAACCCACAAATGCCTATTCGCACCAGCCTCTTTAAAATATGAAGTAAGTTCCAGAAACGTCTATTGTGCCGCAATTGAAACAAGTTGTAAGGGGACGTACATAAATGGCGTCATCGTCAGTGTCTTTGGGTCTACCATGAAATTAGTGGGACGCCGTACTAAACTATGCTACATGCTATACATAAGGTCTTTAAAATTTACCAATTTTGATAGCTTGATTTTTAGACGATCCCTAACAAAATCGAAATGTTTTGTATATAATCTAGTAAATCTAGGTTAGCCTATTCTAATTATAAACTTTTATTTTTAAATTAATAAAGCAAGTTGACCCTCTTGTACAATTTGTTATGAAAAACAATACTACTACTACTATTTCATTAATTTTTATTTTTTCAAAATTTTATTTTCGTCAAAATAAAGCTTAACCAGGTCAGTTAACCAATCAGTGCTTGTCACGTTATTACATGGATGAGAAATTAATTTTTATATGCCAATAAGTGTATAGATAATCAGCCTTCGAATAACTTTAATTATTAGGAAATCTAGATAACTATAATTACAGTAATAAAATACAAAAATTTGAAGCAGAATTTTTTAATTACACTACGCAGCTTAGCAGAACTGATTGTAATTCCATTTATGGCTAACAGCTGAAGGAGAAAATTACATTGCTTGCAACAGTTTGACTAATTTAATTTTTTAATTTTTAAGCATTTCATTAATTAAATTATTTTTTAAAAAAATCAAAATTAGTTTGAAAAAAATTGTATTTACTATACCTAAGTAAAGATGCTAAATTGAAAGCATAAATCGATTCCAAAAGAATTCCTGCTAAACTCAAATGAAAAAAAATAAACTTGTACAAAAATGCAAGAATGCATGTAGCTACATCAGCTCATATGTAATTTAATCTTTAAAGGTGATTATTTGCTGTATATCAAATTAAAATTGGCTTATCATAGAAATTAAATACACGAATATTATTTGCAAATAAATCTTGGCAATTCTTTATGATAAAATTTGAATGCATGAAGGATGGAAGGCCCAAAATGACTCATATCCAATTTAAGCTAGAATGGAAACGAGCTATGCCATACAACAAAATTAGAAACATGCGTAAAATGTTAATTAGAAGTTTTTAAAAAGTGTAAAATGTTCTATTTACAGGGTTTTGAAAAGTGTTGAATGTTATATTTACATCTTTTTGAAAAGTGTGGAATGTTCTATTTACATGTTTTTAATAAGTGTGAAATTTTCTATTTACATGATTTTGAAAATCGCAAAATGTTCTAATTACATAGTTTTGAAAAGTGTGAAATGTTTTATTTTATAACATGTTTTTGAAAAGTTGAAAATGTTCTATTTATATAATTTTGAAAAGTGTAAAATGTTCTATCTTCATGGTTTTGAATAGTGTAAAATGTTCTATCTTCATGTTTTTGAAAAGTGTAAAATGTTCTATTTACATGTTTTTGAAAAGGTGCAAAATATTCTATTTACATGTTTTTGAAAAGTACAAAATATTCAATATAAATGCTTTCACGATATGTTTCAATCATTTTTGTAAATAGTGGATAATGTATTCAGCTAAAAATGGATATGGTTTATTTTGGCTCGTCACCGACAATATGTATAATTCTTGTTTGAATATACAATGAATATTTCCTCCACCTCATCAAAATAAAGATTAGAATTAGGTTAAAGAAACAATCCCTTCTTTTGGATAAATGAGAATCTTCTGATATAATTACATAGGCATTGAAATTTAACCCTCGAATAGTTTCAATAAGAAATCAGGAAGCATGTTTTATGAATGGAATACAATAAATTAGGAAGTTAACAAAAATAATCTGAATGGAATGCATAATGCGGCATTTAACCTCCACGTCATTTGAATGTGAAACTATAAGAACGAACCAAAGTTTAATAAAATTCAGTCGTAAATCACAAGGACAAAGCACTACGTTACAAGATGAAGATTTTTTTTGCCATTTTTGCTGTCATCAGTATGCTAGGTCTGTGCCAGTGTAAGGTAATTAAAAACAATATTTCTTGTAATCGTTTGTAATTAAACTTTTACAATTTAATTAGTTTGAACTGCCTGCAGTTTATTATTTCCATTTTAATATTTACGACTACGACATTCTCAATTTTGTTTCCTTTTTTTTCTTTCCAGAGCTTCGAGAGCGCAATCGAAGAACGTATTCATTGCAACGGGGACCCCGACATATGCTTGTATCAAGGGGAGTGCATGATATGCTAAGTAAACGAAACCCCCAGGGAAAAAAAGCAAGTAACTTGGAAGCAGACCTCTCCACTTATTGTTAGAGGAAAACAATCATTAATTCAAGAGCGAAACTTAAAAAATCTTTTCTCTTTTTTTTAAAATTGTAATTACTATTCCTGATTACATGTTTTATGTACTACCTTGAAAATTTAACTAAAAAATTAATTCGTGTCTTTAATAAAAATAAAGAAATTTAAAGCAATAATTTCACATTTACAAAACAAATTGAATTCTGCACAGACATGTTGTAGGCTCATGTTTCTAAATTAGTCACTCTTTAAGATTGACTTTTCATTCATTATTGTAGGAAAAAAGTTTAATTGAAACTTTACTATAAAGTTTACGCATTTACAAAAACTTAACATCTGCAATAATTAAAAAAAATATCAGATAAGTCGTTTTGCATCTTTTCATACGATCAGTATTTATAAAAACATTACGTCATAACATGCATATAAATTTAAATACAGAGTCAAACAGAACAAAGAAGAATTGAATGGCTTTGGTTTGCATGAATTGCTTCATGATTGACGAAAATATTGTTATTGGATAATAGTAAGCAATTTTTTTAATTAGGTTAATATACATTTAACCATTAGGCACAGTAAGGTATTGAACTCAATGTGCTATTTATCTAGTCAAGTCGAATTTTTAAATTCCCCCTCGCTACTTTAATTTAGTTGTACGATTTTCAAAAAAAAAAAAAAAGAATTTAGTGCACTCAAAATGGGAAAAAATTGTATTCTAGTAGTTCTGACCTCCATCTGTTTTCTTGAGTTGTTGTTAAAGGTAAATAATTTTTGAAGTAATGTATCTCGACGCTATAAATTTTGGTGTTTAGTTTTATTTTTTAATTATTTTGAATTTTAAAGGCAGAAGCAGTAAGAGACCCAGAAGATGAAGGGGAGTGTAATGTTAACAAGCCAGGTCCAGGCTGCATCTGTAACCCAAATATTCACAAACCTTGCAGATGTAATACATTCAATCATTGCTTAGTCCCGGAACAACAAATGAAATCAATGAAGAAAGGATTTCAACGCCCTAAATTTAAAAAACGTAGAGATGACGATTAAAATTGAAATCTAACTACAAAAACTTTTTTTATATTACAATTTTGCAAACTAAAATATTTAAATAAATAAATTTCATTATTAAATTTAAAAACAAAAACAAGGAATTTATGTAAATGATTTTGAATGTTGACGTATTTTAGTAACTTTACTTAAATTGTTTGAATAAAATAAAAAAATTACTGTTTTAAAATTTCAATTTATTTGAAAAAACAGGAGTATTTTTTCTAAAAAATAAAAAAAATTATTAGGCTGTGACTATTAAAGCCAAAATCAAAAGATAGAGCGGGAAGCGGGATGCTTCATGTAAGAACTTTTTTAGGACCTTCTTAAGGCTAATATTCAAATATTTATTTTTACAAAAATTTGAAGTATTAAATAAAACTAGCTCAAAACATGATTTTTGTTAAAATTATGTTTTTTCTAAGCATTGGTGCCCAGTCCTGCTTGGCTAATTTCGATAGTACTGCGTCTCAAGCTGAAATAAATTCAAGAAAAGATGAGAGTTTTGGATTTGGAAATATCGAAAAATGTAAATCCGGTTCAGACTGTAAACAATCCAGCGAAGGTTGTTACACTCGTAATACATCCAAAGGAGCTGGTACAAAATTTGTTGGTTTTTGTGATTCATGTTCGAGAAAGAACGAAAACTTGGAGCAAGGCCTCAAGTTAAATGGATGTGAGCCTCTAAACGTGGGGTACGTATAGCTACTAGAGCTTTAATTCCCTTAAAACTGCAATATTTTTTGAAAAAAAAATAAATAAGGGGATTTCCCGCTAAATGCAAAATATTATTTAATGGTACTGAACACAGGTTAATTGTAGGGATAGCCGTAGGATCATTATTAGCACTGCTTGTGGCTATTGCTGTTGGCTGTTTTGTTATACCATCATGCCCCGTGGCCAAAAAAAGGCGCCTCAAAAATAAACCACCGCCATCCCCCAGTCCAAATTTGAAACCAGAAGCATCCCCAGCCCCAAGTCTCTCTCGTAAAATATCAGATTTAGTGGGAAATGATACCGTACAGGTTCAGCAGGTCCAGCCATCACAATGATCACAATGCTCTCCATCGAATGTATCAAATGCGTCTATTAAACTTCCCACGGGTAACATTACTAATTAATGATTTTAATTTCTTGCCATCATTGAAACGGATTTTTCTAAAAAATTGGGGTTTTTAATTGTATTTTTTTAAAATTCATTTAAAAGTAAAAGAAGGAAAAGGAATCGAAGTCAGAGCGTGAATTTGCTGCGTACAATGTATCGATAAGGATTAGTACAAGTTTACTACTACACAGTTATTTAATTCTTCAAAATCATCGGTATTTTGAATTTTATAACTAAAAAACCAAAATTTCAAGTTCAAATTTATCAATGTTTGACCTAAATGTAATACCTTATAATATTTTTACCGCTAGACCTAGTTCATGATAAGCAGTAAAACAATAATAACCCAAAAATATTGTATTTCTTAATTTCTTGGGAATTAATCAAAGTAAGAAATTGACACGTCCTTCCAGTTTATGCCAGTATTTATTTAAAATATTTAAAATATAATATATAATTATTAAAAATGTTAATTATATTCTATATACTAATTTATTACTATTCTAAAAGCTTTTGTAAAAAAGAGCAATAATAACTTTTAGTATACATGGCTCAAAAACAATTTAACAAAAATATTTCCGCTTTCTAAAAACTTGTAAATAAATAATGATTTAGAGAATTTTCAACTTTGAAATACAGCAAATTTAATACCTCGCATATTTCAAAAACATAATTATACATAAAACATTTTGCACTTTCAAAAAGCATAAACAGTGACAAGTAAATTTTACTAATTTCGAAATCACATAAATAACGATTATTGTTGTTTGCTTGTAAAAATCATGTAAATTAATTATAGAACATACGTCACTTTTAAAATCATGCAAATACATAGAACATTTTGCACTTTTTAAACCTATGTAAAAATAAACAGTTTGCATTTTTTAAAATTAAGTCATCAAATAGAAATTTGTAACTTTTAAAACATTTTGCAATTGCACAAATCGTGCCATTAATTAAGTAATTATTTAACGTTTGCAAAAACCATGTAAATAGAATATTTTGACTCTCAAAAATCATCCCATTAAATTGAGAATGTTTACATTTTTTGAACAGTGTAACATAATTACACAAATTATTTTGCACTTTTCGAAACCAAATAAAAATAATATTTTAAAAAATTTAAACGCTTGAGAATGGAAGATTTTGCAGATTCAAATACTCGTCTATAATATTTTAACCTTTTATTTTATTTAGTGATTTTTGATATTACTATTATTAATTTCATTTATTTGAAAAATTTCATATGGACCGTATTAATTCTTCAATGATGATATGAATTATAACAATTATTGTTATGAGTTGTATGACTTTGTTTGAAGTAATCGTAAGAATCGAACTCATTGTAAAAAGAAATGAATTAACAATCATCAACAAGGAAGTATAGGCAATTCTTAGAATTGATATCATCAATATTGACATTAAGTATCTACGTCATTTTAAAATTTTGATATGTCAACAAACGGGCCTATAAGCTTGAATTGTAACTATTCAGTTGTTAAAAATTAACGTTAAAATGAATTTTTTTTTCACATTCTTTGCCGTAATTTGCCTCTTGAGTCTTTTTCAGATCCAGGTAAATAACCAAAAAATTATTTAGTAACATTTAAAAAAAAATTGCTGCTCATTTTCTGTTGAACGTATTTGATTGCTCAAGGGTCAAAATGCTAATTTTCATATTTGATTCGTAATATATTTTGTTTAGCTTTAATTCGATTTCAGGAAGTAAGTGCAACGAAGGAACCACCGCTACCTTGCAACGACTTGTGTGATCCCAGTATCCCAGGATGTAGGCCTTGCACTGGCAGTAAGTCTGGAGCTGGCAAAAAGAAAGGAAAATAAATTCTAATAGCAGCACTAAAAATGATTATGCGGCTGAAGGAAGCTCATATGCAATTTACATTTGTGTAATTGTTGACAGAAAGAATATTATAGAATTATCATTAAATGAAAAATTACCCATGAATGTTATTAATAATTTTAAATGTCTGTTAAATTAGAAATTCTTTAATTCTTCAATTAACAACTAAAAATATGTATCATTAGTAATAAATTCAAATTGAATTTAATATCGTCTTTAAAGATTCAAAATGTCCTAATTATGTCTAATTTCATCCAAAAGCATAATGCAATATGTCTTTAAAAATAATGTAAATACTTTTCTAAAAGCTTGTGAAAAGGGCAGTTACTACTGTAATTGTAATTAACCACCTTTCAAAAACAGTTAAACATAACACTTTGGACTTTGTAAAAACTTGTAATTAAATTGAGCATTTCTAACTTTAAAAAAAGTACATAAAATACGATGCACTTTTCAAAAACATGTAAATGAAACATTTTGCAACTTTTAACAAGCATATCGTTGATGAAGAATTAGGTTTGATCATCTCCTTTGGAAGCTAAAATGAATTATGATCATCTCCATTCTGCTCAAAAATGAATTTTGACTATCTCTATTTTTCATGAAATACAGCTAATGAGTTATGTTAATGTATAGTTAAGGGCATAGTAATTCGAAACTAAGTACATTAGGGGTCACCTATAAATGACGTCATCAAATATTTCCCATTTTTAGCCCCTATGACTCTCATGTGAACAGATTACCAGTTTGGTGAAAAGCTATCTTTAGCATGTGATACCATGAATATCAAAGTAGGCTGCTTGGCCATACCCATGACGTCATTTATGGGCGACCCCTTCATTTTTTTGAAGTTGCAAAAGTGGTTTATTGATAAACTAATTTCTGATCTCATAAATGGTGCACTAATTTATTAATTTGATTAAATTAATTTATCAATAATTCATTATTAAAAGTTTAAAAAAATTAAACGGTCACCCATAAATGACGTCATGGGTATGGCCAAGCAGCCTACTTGAATATTGATGGTATTGCATGCTAAAAATAGCCATTTACGCAACGGGTAATCTGATGACAGGAGGGTCATAGGGACTTAAAATGGTGATATTTTGATGACCTCATTTATAAGTGACCCCTCATGTAATTATTTTCGAATAACTAAACCCTTAACTAATTATTAACCTATCTCATTGGCCGTATTTCACGAAAAATGGAGATGATCAAAACCAATTTTAAATCAGAATGGAGATTTTCATAATTCATTTTAGCCCCAAAAGGAGATGATCAAACTTCATTCTTCATCGACGATATGCACTGCGGGAAGACAATTTTACTAATTTAAAAATCACGTAAATATTAAAAATTTTTAGGTTTTAAAAATAATAAAAATAGAATATACTGCACTTCCGAAATCGTGCAAATAAAACAATTTGCACTTTTTATATTTATGCAAATAGAACATTTTACACTTTCTAAGTTCATGTGAAAAATAGGCACTTTGCAGTTTTTAAATTCATGTGAAAAATAACCAATTTGCACTTTTTAAAATCAAGTCATTAAATAGAAATTTTTAAAATATTAAAAAAAATTAAAAGATTAGAATTTTGTTTGTTCCTAGAATATTTTGCACTTGCACAAGTTATGTCATAAAAGTAGTACTTAGAATTCTAGAAAAAATGTACAAAATAGAATATTTTGCACTTTAAAAAACTATAACATTGAATTAAAAATCTTTAAAGTTTCTCAACAGTGTAATTATATACAAATTATTTCGCAGTTTTTAAAATGAAATGAAAAACATATTCTAAAAAATTTAAAAGCGTGAAAATGGAATATTTTGCAAATTTAAATAATAATTAATTTTCCATATCATTTTACTCCTCTTTTAAATTTTATGATTTTTGATACTAATAATAATTTCCATTCTTTCTAAACTTGTATATGGGCAGTATTAATTCTTCACTGATGATATGAATGAAAGAAATTAGTATTGTAAGTTGAATGAATTTGTTTAAACTAAAAGAATTAAACTCATTCTACACAATTAATCAATTAACAATAAACAAGGAAGTACATAGGCAATACTTTGAATTATTATCATCAATCCACGTCATTTTAATATTTCGATATAAATAAGCCCTGTAAGTGTGGGTTGCATTCACTTGTAAATCGACTTGGGAGCTATTACTTGAACGTTAAAATGAAGATTTTCTTAACCATCTTTGCCGCCATTTGTCTCTTGGGTCTTTTTCAGTTCCAGGTAAATAATATAAAATCAAATTATAAACATTTTTATTTAAACACTGGTTTAATTTCTGTCGTGTGTAATAATAATTTTCTTTTAAAATTTCAAAATAAATTGTAATGTTATAATGATTTTAATTTTTTGTTGCTTGGATTTCATAGGAAGTAAAGGCAACATCTGAACCAATAAAATGCAACGACAAGTGTGATCCCAAAATTCCAGGATGCTTTCCTTGCAAAAAACCAGTGCCATACAACGCTGGCTAAAAGAAGGGAAAATAAACTTTGGTAGCAGGACTAAACGATATTGCGGCTTAAGGGTTGAGGTTAAAGAAAGCTTGTGCTCAACTCACACTTGTGCGCATGCGTAGCAGACTAAAAACATGATAAAAAAATCGTCATTTAAGACACAAGCTTTGTAACCTATTATAAAAATTTGTAATCAAATTCGAAATTCTGAAATTTTTTAACTATCAACTAAAATTTGATAATTACTTATTCAATTGAATAAAATGTGCTGCAATTAACTATTTTGTATTTTCTGAAATTTATAATGTGCATAGGTTGAACCATTTAGGCATTTTTAAAGCGCTTAGAAATTGTATGCTATTTTTTTTTAAAATAGCAATGAGCATAACTCTATTACAAAGTTAGGTATATGGTAAAAATAGTCTGTGCAATTATTACAAAATATAACAGCTTATCATGTTACTTTTGTTCGCTTTTGTTAGTTATTATACATTGAATTAAATTCAGCAAATTCATGAATAGTAATCATAAATAAGGAATCACTAAATTGCTTTGGCAATTGTTTTGAAACAGCTTGTTTCGATTCTAGTTTAAGTCGGTTATGATTTATTTTGATAACAATAATTATTATTACACTAATGGTGCTTGTGAAATTAAAAAAGTTAGTTTAAATTAATTCGCATGCAAAAATGCATTGTTGTTAATTATTCATGCTAAATCTCTAAATTGATCTCTAAATTAAAATGTGCAGTATTATGAGGGGTTGCCAATTCTCACAGTTAACTCCTACAGTTTTACAAATTTACCCCTCATTGGGGTGTCAATAGATAGGCCTTGGTCCAGCGAATGGTATGCTGGTCTTGTAAAATTTAGTGTTTAGACACTTTTTTAAATTATTCACGTTTTACCTTTTTAGCTCTGCACCAATCACAGCCTGGAAATTCAAATTTTAAAAAATTCCAAGGTCTTGATTGGTACAGAGCTAGATTATTAATTGCAAATACCTCTAACTTGATCGCCATAAAAATTTGAGAAGAAAAGTGCAAGCCGATAAAATTGGAACTTGGCCAGAAAATTATTAATCTAATTATATAATTTTATTTAACAAAGGAATCATATTGTATAACTTACAACTGCATCGTATCCATGTCGTGTCCACCACCACCACTAAAAACGACAAACGACACAATATAAGTTTTACCTACTCCTTTTGTATAAAAGGCTTTTACACAACACATTTACCACGCATAAAAGTAAAGCCTAAATTCCCAGCTAATCTGATATTAAAACTGTACTCAGACATGTCAGTGATCGAAATCAGGTTTAACCTGTGGACAAAACATATTCCAAGTGCGCCTGCGGGAATAACCTAACCCGGGCAAGCCTTTGATCGAAGCTTAGCAGCGCAAGGTTGTGATTGAAGCTTATCCTGGGCAAGTTCATGACCATAGCGTAATGCGGGCAACTCTCTGGTCAAAGCCAAAACTTACCCTGAACAAGTCTGTGGGCAAAGCTCAAAAAATGTAATAGTATGGGCAAAGCAATAATTTCAGCCAAGCCTCTGGTAAATGCGTAAGCAAACGAGCAAACGTTGTGATAAAACATCACGTGTCGGTCTGTGACCGAAGTTTTTCACTATAGTGTTACACGGGTAAGTCACTGATCAAAACTTACCCCGAGCAATTTCGATTCCATACTGTCACCTTGGCATGGCTCTGGTCCTGGTCAAAAATTTACTCCTAGCACGCCTATGGGAAAAACCTAACCCTGGCAAAGTTGAAATTACAGCTTACCCTGGGCAAGTGTCTACTCAAAACTTACCCCAACAAAACCTATGGTAATTACTTAACCCAGCGAGAACATTTATTAAAGCTTATACCTGGAAAGCCTCAAGTCGATTTGACCACAATCGATGCAACATTTTGTATAATGTAACACCTAAAAGTGAAGAATAGATAATTACAATCTACATTTAATTGCAACCCATCGGGTTGCCAACACGCTAGTCATTATTATAATTATTAGTGATGGGAACAAAAACATTTATTAATACTAAAAATTTTCTGTTAATGTAATTTTGTACAATGCAATAATACATTTTTCAGGATTGCTTTTTCTTTAAATTTAATTATTAATTTTAAATAAAATAATAATATTAAAAGGAGTTAAAAAGAGAGACAAAGAAAACTGGTAGGGGCACCTGTTCCTTGCCTTAGCTGACTTTATTCAGCCTATTCTGCAATGCTATTAAATAAAGTCCAGAGCAGACAAAAGCAGCCACGTAACGAAATAGCGCAGCGGCAGGGCGGCAGCTGCATCAATAAAATTTAGAATGTCGCTACTTTAACTAATTTATTTACAATTTTATTACAAAAAAAAATCTATATCCAATAATTTATTCTTCTGCAATAAAAACTCTACCACAAGATTGGATTTTTATATTGGCTGGCAATATTTTAATAAAATTCTGATTATTACTACTTAGTTTAGATTTAATACAAAAATAAATAATAAATTGAAAAAACTGACTGCTTCGTTTAAAATTAACTTTCACTGTTTTTACAGTACATATTTAGCCTACTTTCACAAAAGCAATCCACAAACTTGTACAAACCCATGACTTTGTTATATTTAAGGTTTTAAGCTGAAAAATTCTGTAGGAATTTAAATGAGAAAATGGAAGTAAATGTATTCTTTGTACAGCTTTTATTGCTATGCTTTATTGCCCACTGTGACTTGCTTTCCGCAGCATCGTTTAAGAATACAACGAAGGACCTAAACAGGCTCTCGTCGGTTTTGAAAAGTAGTCGAATCTACGAAAATTGCAACTCAGCTTCTGACTGTAAAGGAAAAGATGAAGGCTGTTTTATTGTTTATACATATGGTCATTGTCTGCGCTGTGAGGATGAGAAAAAACTACAACAAACCGACGAAAAGTATGAAGTCAAAGGGTGTGAGACCGGGATCGGTGGACAAACCACATGGTTATCTAAAATATTTTTTTGACCAGTTTAAAACTACTAAAATAAACTACTTAACTATGCATGACAAATTTAAGCAGCTGCTCAAATATTAAACATCCATGGAACTAAAAGTCTAGCAAATACTTTAAAAAATAAATTACATGTGTAAATTTAAATTTTGTTTTTCCTGTATCTTTAAAATTACATGGGTGGTTTTATGATTTTGTCCTATGTTCATCGTTTGCTGTAAAAACTATACAAACCGTCCAGGATAATCGTGGGGATAGTAATTGGAGTATTAGTACTAGCAGCGGTGGTTGTTAGTCTGGTCGTTTGTTGTCTCGTGCCTTCCTGCCCTCTGGCCAAACGGCGAAAAAATCAAAACGGACAATATGGTCAATATCCTCAAGGAGATGGGCAAGGTCAATATCAATATCAAGGCCAACCTGGTCAATATCAAGGTCAGGGAGGTCAATATCAAGGTCCACCAGGACAATACCAAGGACAACCAGGTCAGTATCAAGGTCAACAAGGACAAGGTCAACTTCCTCCACCTTCTGGCTACGCGTATGGTCAGGCTCCTCGAGCACAATATCCACCTACTAATATGGCAATGCCCGGCAACAACAGTAAGCACCACACATTCTGTTAAAAAAGCTTCATTGAAACGGTCGATTTCCTTTGAAAATTGAATCGCCCGCAAGCGCGCTCTTTTGTTTAATTAGCGCGTAGCGGTTTTTTTTTTCGTATGCCTTAAAATGTCTTATGTCAAGAAAACAAATCTACACTTTTTGAATTGAATGTAAATTGCATGGTACTTTATTTAAAGGTGGAAGAAAAGTCAGCGGAAGTGGGAGTGGGAGTAGCAGTGGGAGTTATTCTGGATCATCAGCAAGTGGTGAGTCAGTGAAGGTTGCCTCAGGTCCAGGCACAAAGAAACCTCCTAAAACTAAAGCCACTACGCATAAGACAAAAACCTAATTGAAGCATTCAAAGTGACTATGCTGGAACTTTACTTTTTTATCTCTGTCTTCAACTGCATTTAAAGCGTAATACAAATAATTTAAACAAATAGTAACAAAATTGCAACAGGACAAAAACTGTTTTACTGATTGAATATAAAAACATCTTGGATTTTGTTGTCCCTGTGGAACCAAGAAGGAAGAAACAATTAACGGCGTAATGTCTGACGTCAATGGATGTGGCCTGAGCACGTGGTAATTTAAAAATACGTTTTTCATCAGTCTAAAACTACTAAAATGCTCCTTAAGCTTGTGATAAAAATTCTAAGCAGTTATTCAAATATTTAAAAAAATTTAAAAATGCCTAATTATGCGCCAAGGCGAGCTTATTAAGCTTTATGTGAAAGCTTTTCTGATTTTCTTAAATAAATTTTAACTTTATTTGGAATTTAGAATTTCTCCGTTTTAAAATAAAACAATAAGGAAAGTATTTCAATCTACAGTGATCAAACCTAATTGCATAGTATGAAAGTAAACTATTTTGGTTAATTTATTCGTTGATTGTTTACTGTATAATAATTTGTCTGTATTTAAAATTTGGATAATAGCATTTGTGGACCATTGCTCACTACTAATTAGTTATGTATTTACACTTTATTTTAGGGTAGGCTTCTTTTTTATACTAAATTATGTATTTTCTTATGATAAGTATAAAAAACTTAAACGCTTCAAGCATACAAGAGGGTTAGTGATAATTTATATGTAACTAAACTTAAGGATTGCCCATAAATGATGTCTTGTAAAGGGCAAATTTTTATAGCCTAAACCAATGTATTTGTTAGCTGGGGCATAAAATGACTAATGTTGGTACAGATGCATTGTTTGCAATTTTTAAGAACATGTAAACAAAACCTTTTGCACTTTCCAAGAACATGTAAACAAAACCTTTTGCACTTTCCAAGAACAAGTGCTATGAAAAGACAAGTTAGCATATTTCAAAAAGTACGTAATTTGGACATTTAATGCATTAAAAAAACATTTAAATAGTACATACTGCACTTAAAATCATGGAAATAAAACATTTAAAATTTTTATAATCATTATTGTTAAAAATAGTTTGCAGTTTTCAAAATCATGTCATTAAACAGAAAACTTCTAACTTTTAAAAATTATTTCAACATTTTAATATTTATTTTGTATTAGAAAATTTTGCACTTTGACTAATCAGATGGTATTTTTAGCATTTAAAATTTTTTAAAGCATACAAATAAAATGTTAAGCATCTTTGAAAAACATGTAAATAGAGTATTTTGCACTTTATTAAATAATAAAAAAAAAGTTTATATTGTAATAATATTTCATTTTGCACTTTTTTTGTTTTTCAAGAAATGTAAGTAAAACATTTTTGCACGTTCAAAAAGCATTTACGGCAAATAGACAATTCTGCCTATTTCAAAACCACGTAAATAGGCCATTGTTAGCTTTTACAAAGCATTTAAATTAACCATATTGCACTTTTGAAATCATGCAAATAGAAAACTTTTGCACTTTTTATAATCATGCAAATTTCAAAATCAAGTCATCAAATAGAAATGTGTGAATTTTAAAAATATTTAAAAACGTTTTTTCAGACGCAATTTATTTTTGTAATTAAAAAATTGTCATTTGCAAAAATCATGCTAATAAATTATTATTTAAAACTTGTAAAAACTATGTAAATAGAATAATTTGCACTTTCAAAAATCATGAAAATAGAATATTTTGCACTTTTATAAATCATGTAAATAGAATATTTTGCACTTTTATAAATCATGTAAATAGAATATTTTGCACTTTCAAAAATCATAAAAATATAATATTTTGCACATTTAAAAATCATTACATTAAATTGAGAATCTCCAAATTTTATAAACATAGCATACAAAATATTTCGTACTTTTCAATCGAAACCAAATAGAAAAAATGTTTAAGAAAGCTTAAAAGCGTGAAAGTAGAGTATTTTGCAGCTTTTAATACTCGTAAATAAAATTTTACGCCTTCATTTCATTTAGAGATGTTTGAAACTATTAATAATTTCAATTTTTTCTAAAGTTTTAAATGGACAGTATTAATTCTTCACTGTTGATATGAATGATAAAAATTATTTTTATAGGTTACATGCATTTGTTTGAGCTAATCGTACAAATCAAACTCATTTAGAAAACAAAAACAATTAACAATAAACAAGGAAGTATAGGTAATTCTCCGAATTGATATCATTATTTTGAATTAAACAATCACGTCATTTTATTATATCGATATAAATAAAGCCCAATATGTAAAAAAAAGGAGAAAAAAATGACATTGGCAATTGGCGCCCTATTTCTATCTGCTCCATTTTACGCTGCATCATTGAACGAGTATTGGACAAAAGAATGCAAGAGTATGTGTCTCTTAATGAAAATCAGGTGGGATTTACTAGATGTCCAGGCACGTTCATTAACACTTCAATAATTAATGGGTGCTTACAAAAGGCCAAGAAGGAGAAATCGGATTGCTGCATTGTGTTTCTTGATGTTAGTAAAGCTTTCGAAGAAACATCTCATTCTCACACCAGTAACACACTTAACACAATACTGATTCCATCACACCTTCGCACATTAGTCTTACTGCTAATGGAGAATAATGAGGCACAAATTCAAACAAGTAAAGGCATTTCACAATCAATTTTAGTAAAAAAGGGCGTTTTTCAGGGGTCTCCTCTATCCGCACAGCTGTTTAACATCTCAATTGACCATGTGATTAGAGCTCTTAATGAAATTGAAGTAAGTAATGCATATGGATTTTTCCTTCACAAAGACGTTCCAAAAGTTGCTGGACGAGGGTTTGCAGATGACATAGCGCTTGCATCAGAGTCCATTGAAGGAGCCAGACAGTTGACAAAAATTGCTTTTGCTGAATTCAATAAGGTAGGGTATCAAATTAATATCAATAAATGCAAAGTTATAAATATTAAGAAAGGGAAACTTTGTGAAGAATCACTGATGGTCGATGACAATAACACAATTGAAGAGATTAAAGAAGGCGAAACAGTTAGGTATCTTGGGGTTAATTTCAAGAATGAAATATCGTTTGATCCTGCAGTACTTAAAAAATCGTTTTCCAAGGATTTACAAAATCTTGTTGGAACCCCTATGCTGTATCCCAATCAAAAAATTGCAATCATTAATCAGTATTTATGGCCTTGTCTTACGTATTCCCTACAAACTGCGCCATTAAACAAACTCCCAAAAACATTTCTTGAAGATCTTGACAAAATTATTAGAAGTTCAGTGAAAGAAATACTAGCGATTTTCCATGATTCTCCTAATGCTTTATTGTATACCTCTAAACGATTTCGAGGTCTCCAAGTAATGAGGGCAACATGGGAGGCTTTTGTACAACATTATAACATTTGTGTTGTTTTGCTGAGTTCAAATGATGAATATATGCCTTTTGTGCGAGACCTCCAAGGGGAAATGGAAAGTTGTATTCGTGCTCTTCAGTTGAATCCTGATGAAATTCAAGTTGAGTTGGATTCTTGCCCTAAAACGAAACCAGGAAAAATACTTCGGGATTGCTTAAGGAGCCAAGAGTTTGAAAAATGGTGCACATTTCCACTTTGGGGACAAGGAGTGGTAATGTATAAAGATTGTCCTTATGCAAACAAAATTATTATTGATAAATGTGGACTTACTTCATCAGAGTGGGTGAATGCATTAAAAATGAGTGCCAATGTTTACCCAGTTAAAGCTATACCAGGTCGTTCTCTAGAATCTATCCTTTGCAGACACTGTGAAGAGAAATAAACCCTCGCTCATGTTTTGGGGAAATGTCATGTGGGAAGCTTACTGAGAAACAGTCGACATCATGAAGTTCGGTCAATAATTGCCACGCATTTAAGGACCTGTGTTTGAGGAAGTAACAGATGGGGCTTCTAAACGCGTGGATATTATTTGCTGGAGAACGGAGTCTAAGACTGGTTATATCCTGGATCCTACAATACGCATGGAGCAAAATTCCGATCAGGCAGATAAAGTTAATATTGAAAAACAATGTCATTACAATCCATGTATTCCCTACTTTTTGGAAAAATACCAACTCAAGAAGTTAGAAGTTATTGGTTTGCTGGTGGGAGCTCGTGGCACGATTCCGGAGTTTTTTGAGTCCTTTAGGAAACAGATGCGACTTCCTTCTAAATTAGTAGAAGAAATAGTAATTGCGACTATCAGAGGCTCTTGTCGAATAGCCCACAATCATTTATATAACATGAATTTATCTAACAGTTAGTGTAGAGTTAATAAGTATAAAACATTTTTGTTATATTTCTAAAGCATTTTTCCTATTCCTATAACTGTGTATTGTTCTTACTGTGTCTTTATGGCAAGCGTTATTGTAACGTCAGTTGTAAATAAATATTTACTTTCTCTCTCTGGGATGTATTCAGTTGTAAATCGACTTGTGTGCTTACCTCAACGTCAAAATGAAGATTTTTATAACCTTCCTCGCACTTATTTGCCTGTTAAGTCTTTTCCAGTTCCAGGTAATTAATAACCAAATATTATTTAGTAACATTTTGTATTTAAATATTTTCTAATTTTTTGTAATGCGTATTTCATTTTTAAAGCGTAAAATGTTAATTTTTATATTAGAAAATAATAATTATTATTTTGCTTGGATTTCAGGAAGTACGTGCAGATGAACCACCAATAACTTGCGACGACAAGTGCAAACTCGGTAGCCCAGGATGCATTCATTGCAGTGGCCATGGGATGGCCAAAAAGAAGTGAAAATAAATTTTGGAAGCAGGGCTACAGGATTAAACGGCTAGAGGAAGCTCGTGTGCGCAACTCACACTTTTAAGCATGCGTAGCAAACTGGAAAATTAATAGATAATCGTCATTAAAGACGCACTCTGTAATGTAACTAATTATTAAAATTTGTAATTTAAAATTAGAAATTCTGAAATTTTGAAACTAACAACTGAAATATGTTATTAAACATTTATTGCTACATGATTCAAGAAATTAAATCAAATAATATTCAATGCATCACAATAATTAAAAATAGTTACATCAACTTGCTAAATTTTGTTGTAGCTTAATTTATTTTATTAAAATAATTTGCAAAAACTTATTTAAGTAAATTAGTTTCCACAATAATCATTAATAATAAATTAGAGTTGAAAAAAAAATTAAATTTAAAACTTATAATATTTAAAACTAGAAATTTTTTCTAGAAAAACTAGAAAAATTTGAAGCAGCATATGAAGCACTTTGAGGTTTTAGCATCTAGTACGTGTTGAATTTATTTTAGTGTGTAGTTTTGTGTAACAAACGAATCCCACAAACTTGTTTAAAAACATGATTACATTTTTACGATTTTTAAATTGAAAACAGCAGCAGGAATTTAATACAAAAAATGAAAGTTGCATCCTCCGTACTAGTTTTCCTCTGCTTTGCTGCCCACTGCGGTTTGCATTGCGCAGTTTCGTCTGAGAATACAAAGGATGAGGGTTTCAAAGGACTTTCGTCGGCTCTAAAAAGTAGTCAATTCGAACATCATCTTAAATGCAGAACAAATGCTGACTGTGAAAAAAAGGATGAGGGCTGTTTTAATAATAGGCCAGGGCCATATAATCATAAATTATATGACGGACTTTGTTATCCCTGTGACCACGAGAAGGAACTGAAAGAATATAAAAAAGATTATGACGTAACTGGATGTGGTCTGAGCACGTGGTAATCTGAAATTTTTTTTTATCAGTTTTCTTTTAAGCTACTCCAAAGCTACTTATACATTTGTTAACTATAATTATTGTAACTAATTACTCAATAACTTTAGGAAATTAAAGTGATTGAGTGATTTATGAATAAGAAATAAATGGAATGAACATACACGCCTGATTATGCGCCAAGGAAAGCATAGTACATTTTTTGTAGTGGCACTCTTGCGCCTAGTTAGGGCTGGCACTTACAGTCCACTCTCCACATAGTGTACTTCAGGGGACCAGCAAAATAAGTACACTATGAGGAGAGTTTACTATGTAGAAAGTTTACATTTTCTCTTAGTATTTGAACTACCGGTAGGAAATAATGAAATTTAAACTATTTTAATGTTTTTGGTTAAGAACAAATCATTGCGTTATGCAGCACAAGTGATAATTTTATTATCGTGTACCACAAAGTTAAAAACAATTATTGAATTCAAATTTTTGTATAGGTATTATATGAGTACACTATGAAACGACTCTTTTTACACATGACTAGCAGGTTAGCAACCCGATGGGTTGCAATTAACAAAAAATAATATATTTATGTTCTTAAAGTTTAGCTTTTACAGTAAATAAAATGTTGCATTGATTGCGGTCAAATAGAATTCGGGGTGAGTTTTGACCAGATATCTGCTCAGATTAAGGGATTAGTTTTTCCAATAGGGGCGCAAGATGTAACTTTTGACCAGGGCCTTGCCAGGGTTACACTATAGAATCTGAATTACTCGGAATTGTAGTATGTAATCTTCACTTTTAGTTTTACTGTTACACTAAACGAAATTTTGCATTGATTGTGATTTAATCAACTTGAGCTTTGCTGAAATGCTTGCTTGGGTTAAATTTTGACAACAGACTGGCCCTTGTCAAGATTTTACTATAGTGTTAGGTGGGTTAAAATTTTAGCACAGTATTAGCAGGGTTAAAATTTTACCAGTATTACCTGAGTTAAAATTTTACCACCGTATTGTCTGGATTAAAATTTTACCACAGTATTGTTTGGGTTAAAATTTTACCACAGTATTCCCTGGATTAAACTTTTACAACAGTATTGTCTGGGTCAAAATTTTACCACTTTATTGGCTGGGTTGAAATTATACCACAGTATTGTGTGGGTTTAAATTTTTCCACAATATTGGGTGGGTTAAAATGTTACCACAGATTTGGCTGGGTTAAAATTCTACTACAGCATTGGTTGGGTTATAATTTTACCACTGATCTTGGCTGGGGTAAGGTTTTCTAACATGATTGTCCGTGATTATGCTTGCTGTGATCATTGCTCTCTATTTCCGTATACACCTGCTTCACATAAAAGATTAGTTTCGGTGTAACCAATAACAAGATGGATCTACTGATGAATACCATAACCTTCGACTTGAAAACCTTGCGCGGATTACATTATAGCCGCAGCCATTCCCAGGTTTCCGTTTTTGCTAAATGCTTGCTTGGGTTAAATTTTGAGAGCAGACTTGCCTGGGTTTAGTTTTGATTACAGGCTTGCCTGGGTCAAGATTTTATTAGTGGCAAAGCTTTACTTTATTCTTCTCTAGGTTATGTTTTTTTACATACTTGTCCGGGACTATGCTTGTAATGTCTATCTAATCCAAATCGCAGCTGATATTACTATACCCTCGTTATATTATGCACAAAATATGCAGCGATTGGTAGTGGGAATTGAGTGACGCCTATCCCTTTCCATAGTGTAGTTTTTAATTAGTAGATTAGTAGATTACTTAAAGTCCTCATAGTTACTATTTAGGTTCTTTATTTATTTGAACTTGTAGCAAGATTTAAAAAGAATAATATTTTGGCTGAGCTGAACTTTTTTTCTTTTTCAAAACTCTTTGAATCAGCATTTTAATATTTTCCATGTTCAAACGAATTTGAAAATGGAAATTAATATTTTTTATCATGCTCTGTGCCAATCAGGATCCCTTAATTTTTGAAATTTTGAATTCTAGTGCCGTGATTGGCGCAGATTTAAAAAGTGTAAATCAGCCATAAAATGTGCAAAACGCCACATTTTCCAAAATATTGTCGAAAGAATGACGACAAAACGTCAAGGCGCGTCGAATGGTACCATAAAAAGTGTAATTAGTTGGAAACTGAAGGAGGAGTTTCGGTTACAAGGTCCCCGGTTAACTTACCACTATCCTATGCAGCCCTGTACTGCACGTCTTAATTAAGAGACTAGCAGGTTAGCAACCCGATGGGTTGCAATTAACAAAAATTAATATATTTATGTTCTTCAAGTTTAGCTTTTACAGTAAATAAAATGTTGCATTGATTGCGGTCAAATAGAATTCGGGGTGAGTTTTGACCAGATATCTGCTCAGATTAAGGGATTAGTTTTTCCCATAGGGGCGCAAGGTGTAACTTTTGACCAGGGCTTTGCCAGGGTCACACTATAGAATCTGAATTACTCGGAATTGTAGTATGTAATCTTCACTTTTAGTTGTTACACTAAACGAAATTTTGCATTGATTGTGATTTAATCAACTTGAGCTTTGCTGAAATGCTTGCTTTGGTTAAATTTTGACAACAGACTGGCCCTTGTCAAGATTTTACTATAGTGTTAGGTGGGTTAAAATTTTAGCACAGTATTAGCAGGGTCAAAATTTTACCAGTATTAGCTGAGTTAAAATTTTACCACCGTATTGTCTGGATTAAAATTTTACCACAGTATTGTCTGGGTTAAAATTTTACCACAGTATTCCCTGGATTAAACTTTTGCAACAGTATTGTCTGGGTCAAAATTTTACCACTTTATTGGCTGGGTTGAAATTATACCACAGTATTGTGTGGGTTTAAATTTTTCCACAATATTGGGTGGGTTAAAATTTAACGACATTATTGGCTGGGCTAAAATGTTACCACAGATTTGGCTGGGTTAAAATTCTACTACAGCATTGGTTGGGTTATAATTTTACCACAGATCTTGGCTGGGGTAAGGTTTTCTAACATGATTGTCCGCGATTATGCTTGCTGTGATCATTGCTCTCTATTTCCGTATACACCTGCTTCACATAAAAGATTAGTTTCGGTGTAACCAATAACAAGATGGATCTACTGATGAATACCATAACCTTCGACTTGAAAACCTTGCGCGGATTACATTATAGCCACAGCCATTCCCAGGTTTCCGTTTTTGCTAAATGCTTGCTTGGGTTATATTTTGAGAGCAGACTTGCCTGGGTTTAGTTTTGATTACAGGCTTGCCTGGGTCAAGATTTTATTAGTGGCAAAGCTTTACTTTATTCTTCTCTGGGTTAAGTTTTTTTACATACTTGTCCGGGACTATGCTTGTAATGTCTATCTAATCCAAATCGCAGCTGATATTACTATACCCTTTTTATATGCAAAATATATACAGTGATTGGTAGTGGGAATAAAGTGACGCCTATTCCTTCACATAGTGTAGTTTTTAATTAGTAGATTAGTAGGAGTCCTCATAGTTACTATTTAGATTCTTTATTTATTCAAACTTGTAGTAAGATTTAGAAAGAATAATCTTTTGGCTGAGCTGAACTTTTTTTTCTTTCGTAACTTTTTGAATCAGTTTTTAATATTTTTCATATTCAAACGAATTTGAAAATAGAAATTAATATTTTTTCTCGTGCTCTGTGCCAATCAGGATTACTTAATTTTTGAAATTTTGAAATCCTGTCCTGTGATTGGTGCAGATATAAAAAGTGTAAATCAGCTATAAAAAGTGCAAAACGCTACATTTTTCAAAATATTGTCGAAAGAATGACGACAAAACGTCAAGGCGCGTCGAATGGTACCATAAAAAGTGTAAATAGTTGAAAACTGAAGGAGGAGTTTAGGTTACAAGGTCCCCGGTTAACTTACCACTATCCTATGCAGCCCTGTACTGCACGTCTTAATTAAGAGACTAGCAGTTAGGCAACCCTACGGGTTGCGAGCAGGAGGAGGAGGGGGTTAGACAATGGAATAATAACAATATTAAGCGGCATGAAGCCCAAAAGTGGCGCTTGTGCGTTTTAGACGTGCAGCTTAGAGTACTTGTGTAGTTGACTGGGAGATTAAGACAACACATCAGACACACTGCAGCTCCTACCTTTTAGATCCCAGACTTGGCCTACTCATGTAATACGACTTCATTTTTTTTAAGTAAAGAAAGTACATTCGTATTAGAATAACTGCAGATTCATCGGAAAATTAGAACTACAGGTAAATATATATATATAATGAAAATTTATTTATTGGGTCGATTTAACCGAAGTTCATACAACCAGACTCAACCAGTCACTATGGGTGAGGCAAAAGGAGGCTACTGCGTTAGATCGTCTCGGTCTTTGTACCCTTTTACCTATTTCCGTCCCCTCCTCCACAGTAAAGGAGTTGCATTCCCTAGGCCCCTACAAAAATTAATGGTCACTAAGGAGCACCGAAGGAGATTGGGTTGAATCAACCATCCAGTAACGTTTACTGTACAACACCGAGCCGAAAACGATAAGCAGTGGCAGAGGATTGAAGCCAGGTCTGAGACTGTAAACTTCGCTGCAGTCTGCAGTCCTAACTACTTATAATGTAATGTAGTAATTTTTATGTTGTATAAATGGCCTATGCTGGCCTTTACTGCACGTTTTATGTATATAGATGGTTTGGTTAAAATTTTACCACAGTATTGTTTGGGTTAAAATTTTATCACAGTGTTGTCTTGGATAAAAGTTTACGATGGTATTGTCTGGGTCAAAATTGTAACACTTTATTGGCTGGGTTGAAATTTCACTACAGTATTGTGTGGGTTAAAATTTTACTAGTGTTAGCTGGGTTAAAATTTGATTACAGAATTTTTTTGCTGAGTACCATAACCGTCGACCTAAAACCCCCTTACTGTTATATTTGGTTTAAGCTTTGGACACAGGCTTGTGCGGATTACATTCGAGCCACAACCATTTCCACGTTTCCGTTTTTGCTGAATGCTTGCTTGGGTTAAATTTTGAGAGCAGGTTTGCCTGGGTCAAGATTTTATTGGTGGTAAAGCTTTACCTCAGTCTTGGCTGGGTTGAGTTTTTCTTACATGCTTGACCGGGACTATGCTTGTAACGTCCATCTAGTCCAAACACAGCTGATATTACTATACCCTTCCTCTATCTACAAAATATACAGTGATTGGCAGTGGGAATTGTGTGACGCCTAACCCTTCCAATAGTGTAGTTTTTAATTAGTAGATTAGTAGATGACTTAAAATCCTCATAGTTACTGTTTAGATTCTTAAAAATTTAATAAAACTTGTAATAAGATTTAAATTGAATAATCTTTTGGCTGAGCTGAACTTTTTTCATCTTTCGAAACTATTTGAATCAGTTTTAAAAATTTTTGATGTTCACACGAATTTGAAAATAGAAATAAATATTTTTGTCGGGCTGTGTGCCAATCAGGATCACTGTATTTTTGAAACTTTGAATTCTGGTGCCGTGATTGGCGTAGAGTCAAAAAGTGTAAATCAGCCATAAAAAGTGCAAAACGCAATATTTTTCAAAATATTGTCGAAAGAATGACGACAAAACGTCAAGGCGCGTCGAATGGTACCATAAAAAGTGTAATTAGTTCAAAACTGTAGGAGGAGTTTGATACACAAGAATTGCAATGTTAAGTAAATGGCCTATGCTGGCCTGTACTGCACGGATTAAGTATATAGATGAGTGTTTTGGGACAGCAAAATTAGTACACTATGAGGAGGTTTCCACTATGTGGAGGTACACTATATAGAGGTATTATAGCATTACAAGCATAGGGATTCTGCCAGGGATGCGTGTAAAGTACACTATGTGGAGAGATCTACTATGAGGAGGTACACTATGTAGAGAGTGGACTGTATTTGGTCATTCACAGTAATGATATTATAATTATAGGTTAACGTAACATATTCACAAATGGCAATGTTTGAATTTGAATATTGTTTTTCCCGCATCTTTATTTTTAAATTACATGGGTGGTTTTTTGGTTCTAACTGGTTCATCGCTCACCGTATAAACAATAAACATTGTGCAGGATGATCGTGGCAATAGTAATTGGAGCATTGCTAGCAGCAGGGATTATTAGTCTGATTGTTTGTTGTATGGTGCCTGCCTGCCCTCTGGCCAAACGACGAGAAAATCAAAACAAACAATATGGTCAACATCCTCAAGAAGATGGGCAAGGTCCAACTGAAAGTCAACCAGGTCAAACCGAAGGTCAACCAGGTCGATACGAATACAAAGGTCAACCAGATCAATACAATGGTCAATACCTGGATCAACAAGGTCTATACCAGGGACAACCAGGTCAATACCAAGGTCAACCAGGTCAATACCAGGGTCAACCAAGTCAATACCAAGGTCGACCAGGTCAATACCAAAATAAACTAGGTCAGTATCAAGGTCAACAAGGTCAAGGTCAATTTCCTCCGCCTCAGGGCTACACGTATGGCCAGGCTCCTCGAGCACAATATGCACCCACTAATATGGCAATGCCCAGCAATGCTAGTAAGACACCTAAATTCTGTTAAAATAACAATGTTGACACGATTTCACCTAGAATTTGATTTACCCGCCATGCCCGTTGCGCACCTGGTTTCCTAAGCGCGTTTCGCGCTGCGCGTAGAAGCTTTTTCGTATGCCTTCAAAAATTTTGATTTTCTAAAGAAAAGTCCACAACTAAATGTAAATTTTTTGGTCATTTATTTAAAGGTGGTAGAAAAGGCAGCGGCAGTAGCAGTGGGAGTAGTAGTGGGAGTTATTCTGGATCATCAGCAAGTGGGGAGTCAGTGAAGAAAGTTACTCCAGGCCCAGGCACAAAGAAGAATATTCCTAAAACTAAAACTAAAGCTAAAACCATTGCACATAAAACAAAAATTTAAAAATATACTGATAAAGATATACTGATCGTTGACGCTATTTATAGAAGACCCTTATTGCTTTAGTACGAAATACATAATAATTCCACTCTAATTTCCAGTCCATACTTTTGTTACTACAATTATTCTTGTGAAATTGAAATAGTTTTTTGTTAAAAAAAATTTACAATAAATTATTTTAGTAAAAATAATTATTTTTTAAGAACAGTAGTAAGTTCAAAAAAGTTATGTAATAAAAATATTTAAACCAACAAAATTAATTTATTATATTACACAAATAATTTTGTAGAAAATAAAAATGATTTTATTTTATCATGACTTTGTTTTTATTAAATTATTATTAAAATATTTTTTTTATTTTTTTTTTAAAAAAAAACCTTGACTCATGAAGATAGGCGCAAGGAGGACCGACATCGACCACACGCGGTACCGTTGCGTTATCGTGCTCTGACTAACTTTAGTTAGCATTTTTAAGTGACATTAAACAAAATTCAACAGGCAATAGGAGCAACATAATAATAGCGCAGCGGCAAATTAGTTACTTAGAAAAATGAAAAAAGAACTGACTAACTCCCACAAGAACATGATTTATTTTTTAAGGTTTTAAAATTACAAAATCCTGTGAGGATTTAAATAAGAAAATGGAATTTAAATCCTTTGTACTGTTTTCTCTCTGCTATATCGCCTACTGCGGCTTCCTTTGCGCAGCTTCGTCGCAGAATACAAAGACGGACTTGGGCGGACTCTCGTCGGAGCTCAAAATTCGTCAGAGTGTCGGAATTGGTCATATCACTGTGTGCGAATCAGGTTCGGACTGTAAAGAAAAAAATGAAGGCTGCTTTAGTGACCCAGGAGAGTCACATGGTCTATGTTATTCCTGTAACCTAGAGAAAGATTTGAAAAAACAAAACGCTAAGTATGACGTCAGTGGGTGTGGTTTGAGCACGTGGTAAGTAATATAAATATTCTTTTGTCATCCGTTTTAAATAAACAACTAAAAAGCTACTCAAAAATTCATTAACAATTCAAGTAGTTGCTCAAGTATAGGAAATCATGAAGGTCTAGCAAATACTTAAAAAAATTACTTTGAAGTGATTCAAGAATAATTATACAGTTTAATTATAATGTACATGCCTAATAAAGCGCCAGGGCGATCTAATTGAATCTTTTTAGGGTATTCAATTACCAAGGCATCTACTATTAGAACCTGGCTCTTATTTAATCACTTACATTATATACTAATAGCTACTCATACTATTTGTTTTACAATGGCTATGTTTCAATTTGAATTTTCCCGCATCGTTCATGTTTTAAATTACATCGCATCGGTGGTTTTCTGATTTTTTTACTGGCTCATTGTTTACTGTACAAACTATACAAATCGTGCAGGATGATCGTTGGGATCGTAATTGGAGTATTGCTACTAGTAGCGGTTGTTATTAGTCTGGTCCTTTGTTTTCTCGTGCCCTCGTGCCCTCTGGCCAAACGGCGAAATAATCGGAACGCGCAATATGGTCAGTATCCTCAAGCAGATGAGCAAGGTCAATACCAAGGTCAACCTGGACAATACCAAGGTCAACAAGGTCAACCTGCTCAACCTTCCGGCTACGCGTATGGGCAGGCTCCTCAAGGACAATATGCACTTGGTAACATGGCAATGCCCGGCAATAATGGTAAGCCCCTTAAATTCTGCTAAATTAGTTTTATTAAAATTTAAAATACGAATTGACTTGCAATTCAAATTGCACGCCAGCGCCTCCATTCTTGTTTTTGCGCGTGGCAGTTTTTTTTTCGTATGCTATTAAAAATGTAAAATGTTTAAAAGACTATAGTTCCTAAATTTAATGATTGTATGTGAATTGTATCTGTATTTATTTTAAGGCGAGCAAAGAGGCAGCGGCAGTGGCAGTGGTAGTGGAAGTAGTAGTGGGAGTTATTCTGGATCAACAGAAAGTAGCGAGTCAGTGAAGGTTGCCCCAGGGCCAGGAACAAAGAATGCTCCTAAAACTAAAGCCACTACGCATAATACAAAAACCTAATTGATGCATTTAAAATGGCTGGTCTGAAATTTACCATATTCTTGTCTTTAACTATACAAGCAAAATTCAAACACATAACAAGGAGATTCCGACAGAACAAACATTAAAATTCACAAAATTTAGAAATACCGTTTATTCTACATCTACAGTCGTTTAACTCAACTGTGCAACTTTGCGCTTAATAAATTTAAATTTGAAGCAGTATTACAACCATTTCAGTTAGATTATAGTAACGTGTTTTTGTTTTTAGTGTCTATATTCGTGTAGTTAGTTCAAACTTCAACAAGGATTCTGTGGGAATAAACAATTACGTTACATAATTAAGAAAAGTGGTACATCCAAAAATGGTAGACGACCCATTTTGCTTTAGTACTGTTGACTGTATAATTCCACTTTCATTTTCATTAGGAACTTTTGTTACTATAATAATAATAATAATAATTAGGTTTATAAAATTGTAATACATTTATTTTTTTGTTTGGACCAATTTGCAATACATGAATTTAGTAGAAATTATAAATTAATACTTTTTCAGACCCGTAGTTCAAAAAGTTATTTATTAAAATTATTTAAACCAAAATTAAAATTTTTTGTAGACGAAAACAATGATTTATAATTTTTTCAGGACATTTTTTCTATCAAATTATAACTAAAATATTATTTTTATTATTATTGTTACCTTCAAGAAGACATTAAAGACGTCACTTTCAATACACACATACGTATTAATTTTAAACTTGCTGGTTTCGGCTCTTTTTGCAAATGTTTAAAATTATTGTTTTAACAAAAAACACAAAGTATTACAACGGACAATGAAGCGTTTATTTTTAACTTCCACAGTTTTTAGCAAAAGCAGCAAGGACATTTAGTTTACTTTGACAGTCACAAATAGAAAATCCACATTAACAAACTCGTGTTAAAACGTGACTCACAGTTTTTTAGGTTTTAATTGGAAAACAAAAAAAAAGGAATTTAAATAAGAAAATGGAAATCGTATCGTTTGTACTGCTTTTTAGATGCTGAGCTTTAGCTGCATCTAATGAAATGGTTTTGTCCGTCCGTCTGTGTGTCTGTCTGTCTGTCCCTTTTTGATTGTTGTACGCTACAGGTCGTATTTTTAAACTATTTATATTCAAAAAAATTCTACAATCACGCAAATGCGATGTAGATTTGCTGTATAGTTTTTGGGTATTATGCACACAGTATGTTTTTTGCAATTACAAGTTAAATGGACCAACTCTCAAAATGTTTTACACTTCATTTTATTCACTGGGAAAAACCTAGTCTCAGCTCCCATAAGGTTACATTGACGTGCATACCTACCCACAAAAAAATTCTACATGGACTGTCGTGTGTTCAAACACACCGCGTCAAATCTATGGCTGCAACAACTACAATCTGCAACAAATCACAGTTTTATTACATGTGACACAAACGACGGAATGAATGGGGGTGGCGGGGTTTACAAATTTTACTCATTCAGTTTTCAGTTCACGTCGTCGTGCAGTCCTCTGTCGTGCATTCAGTTCAGTATTATATTGTAAAGTGCAGTTCATTATTATGTAGATTGTAAATTATTGGTCATTGTTGTCGTTCGTTTCATCAATACATTGTGAATTCATGTTTCACGCTGTCGGATTTAACTGCATAGCAACAATTGAATAATTAGTGACTTACTGACTGACTGGTGTAAGTGTCACTGCCACTATTGTCAACTGAAGCTGGTGCTGGCCATTGTGAATTGTAATTGTAATTTTGGAAAATCTTGATAAAACAATTTTTAAACTCTCACAAATGCAATGAAGGTGTGCAGTATAGTTTTTGGGTACAAACCATTTCATAGGTTTTTCGCAATTGGCAGTTAACTGGACCAACTCTCAACACTTTTACTCTCAATTTCGGTCACGTATAAAAACCGACAAAATGTCTATTTCTCCTACCGGCAGTTAGTCTTACGCTGGACGTTGCATTTCTAAGCCGATTAAACTAGAACAAATTTTGAACAATTGCAAATGCGAGGGCGGAGGGACGTGTGTTGTATTTTTTTAAATTGAGATCGCACTAATCGTTTTTCCACAATTAGTAGTTATATGGAGCAACTACGAAATTTTTCTTTATACATTGTGAGGGATCGTCCGTTAATGACGTCTTTCAAAAATATAATAATTTTGAGTGCCCCCCCCCCGTCCTTTTAATTATTTAACTAATTTTAAATGCTGAGCACATAATGACGTCATTTAGTGTTTTAGATATTTAGGGATCGTTCCTAATGACGTCCTTCAATTATCATAGTTTTTAGTACACCCGGTCTCAACATTAAATGTTCTTCCAACCTATTTTAAGGCTGCAAGAGAATAGGCAGTTTTAGGGGTCGAATAGGCAGTAAAAAAAAAGGATGGCGCCCAAAAGGACGACGTGGCAGTTGAGTGGATAGGCAGTTTTGCAACAGGAACTGCTTTTTAACCTTTTTTTGCGAACAATTTTGAGGTTTACATTTGGATGAAAAATTCATAAAATATTCCAATGATTACGAAAAATTATTGATGGAATAAATAAGATCTTGTTTGTAATATCGTAGTTTACACTCAGATAAAAAATAGGTAGAAAGAATAAGTTAAATTATTAAAATGATTGAACAGACGCATATATTATTGCCTAAGCAGAGGCTGCCAAATGGCCTGCTTTGGTCTTCCACGTTTAGTAGTTGGCGTTGATTCGGACCGCCTTTGCTGCAAGTGGAAAATCAATCAAGCCACTTTTTACCTCTAAACCAAATGCGTGTTTGCAGACGTATCTCTTCAGGTATAAGTATAAAGGGCACATGCAAGTTGATTTCTTCCATTCGGTAAAATTAAAGGTGACGATGTAGGCTGCAAAAAACATTCTCTCAAAAGTGGCAAATGTTCGATATTTCTGTAGGTGAGGTATAATTGAAGAACTTATCGTGGCTCCTTGTCATAGTTGAATGTATATTATTCCGATAACATTGTAAATGGAAAGTGCCACGGTTAAAGGTTTAATCAGATTCCATTGATAGGGGGCCTTCTGGATGGCAAGAGGCTAGGGTTGATTCCCCCAGTGAATAAACTTTGTTGTATGTACCTGTTTTTTTGAAAGTGCAAAATCTTTAATTCTTGTTCCATAGCACAAACTGTTGTACCCGTTCCCGGACTCGTACCTGTGCCCAAAGTTAGGATACAACCCATGTACCGGAAGCTGAGTAACTGCTTAGAAACAATTTTATAAACTTGCAATTGATATTATTTTTTCGAATTACGTTTATCGAACCGGAAATAACTTGTGAAGCCATGATGCGGTCGACAGACAGACAGACAGACAGACAGACAGACAGACAGACCGACAGACAGACAGACAGACAGACAGACAGACAGACAGACAGACAGACAGACCGACAGACAGACAGACAGACAGACAGACAGACAGACAGACAGACAGACAGACAGACAGACAGACAGACAGACAGACAGACAGACAGACAGACAGACAGACAGACAGA